>CAKNYM010049348.1:95163-122600 GCA_932195095.1 Andricus curvator
TGGAAATTTTTTTAACTCTTGAGAATTCCTTGATTTTTGTAAAATACCCTAACATCTGTAAAATGACTTAAAATCCATTGGAATTACTGGATTATATTAAAAATTCCTTGGAATATTTTTAAATACCCTAAAATATTTCAGACTATTTTAAATCTTCTGAAATCCCTTGAAACTTTTTAAAGCTCTTGAAAATTCTTTAGAATTTTAAAAAACGGCTTGAAATCTTTTAAAATTCCTTAAAATATTAAAATTCGCTGAAATCTCTTAAAATTCCTTGCAATTTTTTAAATCTATTAAAAATTTCTTGGAATCTTTTAAAATACCCTAAAATATTTCAAATTCTGTGAAATCCCAGCCAATTATTGAAATCTATTAAAAATTTCTTGAAATCCTTTACAATACCCTAAAATGTTTCAAATCCCTTGAAATCTTTTGAAAATTTTTAAAGCTCTTAAAAATTCCTTGAAATTTTTTTAATTCTTTGAAATCCCTTCAAATTACTGAAATCAATTAAAAATGGTTTGGAATCTTTTAAAATTCCTTAAAATATTTACAATTCACTGAAATCTTAAAATTCCTTGCAATTTTTTAAATCTCTTAAAAATTTCTTGGAATCTTTTAGGATACCGCAAAATATTTCAAACTCTTTAAAATCCTGTGAAATCCATTAAAAATTTCTTGAAATGTTTTAAAATACCCTAAAATACAACAAATCCCTTGAAAGCATTTTTAAAATCCCTTGAAACTTTTTAAAGCTCTTAAAAATTCTTTTAAATGTTTTCAATTCTTTAAAATCCATTTAAATTACTGAAATCAATTAAAAATGGCTTGGAATCTCTTAAAATTCCTTGCAATTTTTGAAATATCTTGAGAATTTCTTGGAATCTTTTAAAATACCGTAAAATATCCCAAAATCTTTAAAATCCTGTAAAAACTCTTCAAATTATTGAACTCTACTAAAAATATCTTTGAATCTTTTAAAATATCTTACATTTTTTCAAAATCTTTAAAATCCTGTGAAATCTCTTCAACTAGTTGAAATCTATTAAAAATACCCAAAAATACTACAAATCCCTTGAAAGCATTTGAAATCACTTGAAACTTTCTAAAGCTCTTGAAAATACCCTGAAATTTTAAAAAATACCTTAAATCTTTAAAATCCTTTGGGATTCCTTCAAATTACTGAAATATATTTAAAATTCCTTGGGATATTTTTAAATACCCTAAAATATTTCAGATTATTTCAAGTCTTCTGAAATCGCTTGAAACTTTTTAAAGCTCTTGAAAATTCCTTAGAATTTTTAAAAGGACCCTTAAATCTTTCAAATCCTTTGGAATCCATTTAAATGATTGAAATCTATTAAAAATTTCTTGGAATCTTTTAAAATACCCTAAAATGTTTAAAATCAGTTGAAATCTTTTGGTATCCCTTGAAACTTTTTAAAGCTCTTGAAAATTCCTTAGAATTTTTAAAAGTATCCTAAAATCTTTAAAATCCTTTGGAATTCCTTCAAATTATTAAAATCTGTTCAAAATTCCTTGGAATCTTTTAAAATATCCTAAAATATTTTAAATCCTTTGAAATCTCTTGGAACTTTATAAAGCTCTTGAGAATTCCTTGATTTTTTAAAAATACTCTAACATCTTTAAAATGCTTTAAAATCCCTTCGAATTACTGAAATATATTTAAAATTCCCTGAAATATTTTTAAATACCCTAAAATATTTCAGATTATTTGAAATCTTCTGAAATCGCTTGAATCTTTTTAAAGCTCTTGAAAATTCCTTAGAATTTTTAAAAGTACCCTAAAATCTTTAAAATCCTTTGGAATTCCTTCAAATGATTAAAATCTGTAAAAAATTCCTTGAAATCTTTTAAAATATCCTAAAATATTTAAAATCCTTTGAAATCTCTTGGAACTTTATAAAGCTGTTGAGAATTCCTTGATTTTTTAAAATACCCTAACATCTTTAAAATGCTTTAAAATCCCTTCAAATAACTGAAATATATTAAAAATTCCTTCGCATATTTTTAAATACCCTAAAATCTTTCAAATTGGTTGAAATCTTCTGAAATCGCTTGAAACTTTTTAAAGCTCTTGAAAATTCCTTAGAATTTTTAAAAGTACCTTTAAATATTTTAAATCCTTTAGAATCCCTTCAAATTATTGAAGTATATTAAAAATTCCTTGGAATGTTTGAAAATACCCTAAAACATTTGAAAATCTTTAATATCCTTTGAAATCCCTTCAAATTATTTAAATCTATTAAAAATTTCTTTGAATCTTTTAAAATACCCTAAAATATTTTACATCAGTTGAAATTCCTTGAAACTTTTTAAAACTCCTGAAAATGCCCTGGAGATTTAAAAAATACCCTAAATTTTTTTTAATCTTTTGGAATCCCTACAAATTATTGAAATCTATTAAAAATTTCTTGGAATCCTTTGAAATACCCTAAAATATTTAAAATCAGTTGAAATCTTTTGGAATCCCTTGAAACTTTTTAAAGCACTTGAAAAATTCTTAGAATTTGTTTAAATACCCTAAATTCTTTAAAATTCTTTGAAATCCTTTCAAATTATTGAAATATATTTTTAAATTTTTGAAATCTTTTAAAATACCCTAAAACATTTCAAATCCTTTGCAATCATTTTGAAATCTCTTGAAACTTTTTAATGTTAATTCCCTAAAATCTTTTAACTCCTTTGGAATACCTTCAAATTATTGAAATCTATTAAAAATTCCTTGGAATATTTCAAAATACCCTAAATTATTTCACATACTTTGAAATCTTTTAAAATCCCTTGAAATTTTTTAAAGCTCTTGAAAATTCCTTGGAATTTAAAAAAATACTCTGAAATCTTTAAAAGACTTTGGAATCCATTCAAATTATTGAAATCTATTAAAAATTTTCGGAATCTTTTAAAATACCCTACAATATTTAAAATCAGTTGAAATCTTTTGGAATCTCTTGAAAATTCCTTGGAATTTTAAACAATACCCTAAAATCTTTAAAACCCTTTGGAATTCCTTCAAATGATTGAAATCTGTTCAAAATTCCTTGGAATCTTTTCAAATAATCTAAAATATTTAAAATCCTTTGAAATCCTTTCAAATTATTGAAGTATATTACAAATTTCTCGTAATCTTTTAAAATACCCTGAAAGATTTTTAAAAAATTCAAGAAAAATCATAAATAGGTAAAAAAGGGACTATAAAAAGTGACTACTAACTAAAGTGATTATTCTTGACATTTACATAAAGTGCCTCTTGCAGAAATGCCCTGAATTTTGCAATTTTTGTTTCAAAATTCCTGACTTTTCCCTTATTTCCAGATTTTCCCTGACCTGTGGCCACCCTATTATTTACTATATTGTAAGATAGCCTGAAAAATCACAATTAACAAAATAATTGTTACGAAAATTGCAGATTAAAGAACGGAAATCGACGTCAAGGGCCTTTACCCCAAAGAAGAAAAGCGCAATTTCAGAAAAGCTTCTTGGAAAGCACTGAAAAAAAGGATCTGGATTAATATTATCTTCTGAATCAAAAACGAAGCGATTGTACAGTACATTTGTATATTTAGAAATATTTATACGTTCATCTATATTAGGTATAATATACATTGAAATACATTAATATTACATTCTTTACAGTTTACACGTAATATTGCGCCCTGCAAGGCTTTTTCAACAAGTTCACGATACGAGAATAGTTCGCTATTCTTTAATTTATCCACATAAAATCCACTCTCAGATCGTGCATGTCGTAGGACGTCTATGGCGTTTTAAAACTGTTTAACAGTTCGCGATAACGATTTTTATTTTCTATCAATCTTTTTCTTTTGCCGACTTTGTTTTATGTGGAAAGCAGTGATTCCTTAAGTCGTACGTGTAATAAATGCCTCTGAAAACGCAGCAGCACAAAGTATTTTCACCTCTTTTTAAAATCTTACAATATTTTAATTTTCGGTTATCTAATCTACAAGAACTTTTGTGGCTGGTTGTAGGTTTTTCACCCTGAGGTATGATACGAAAGATTCTACTTTAGAGACAAAGGTTCTCGTAACCTGAGAAATTAAATTATTTTCATTTGAACTCAGAATCTCCACCAAATATGATGCATTTTGTAAAATAATTTTATTTCAGTGTTAAATCAAAATTCACTCAAACTGTACCAATAGAACTTTCTTTCCAAAAATAGATTTTGTAGAATTGTTAGCAAAAGAAGCTAGTCTCGAACCTTCTAAATATCTCGAATCCACTAGATAAAATACTTGGATCGGTATAAAAGATAATCTGTTCACACTTTTCTAAAAAACTTTCATATAAAACCAATGAGAACTTTTCCCTTTCTTTACAGTTTAGCGAGTATAGAAGTATTTTACAAAAGTTCTTGCAGCGCCAATCATAACTTTTTTCCACAACCAGGACGAGAAAAGAGCAAAAATACATTTGAAACTTGAATTTTTAAACTCTAAAAAAACCGAAATTCGAGATTCTTTAAAGTTGAAAATTCAAGCTCTCTCATCCAGGTTCTGAGCGATTAGATTTTTCGTCTCGTCACACCCCTCGAAACATAGAAAAACGATTTGCATATAACAAAATATCTCTTTTGTAACTTTTCGAAGTCTACGGCACAGTATTTTTTTTTTTGGTTCGCCTGCAAATGTCGCTTCAACTCTAGACTTTAGCATTATTCTTAACGTATAATATAAAATTTCGATCACATTCAATGAAGTTAACGGATTGGCTATCCTTCATTCCTATCTCGTATAACGATAGCATTACAAAACTATAAATATTTATACATATATGTATGTATACATATATTTTGTTATATATTTAAAATAGGAAACACTTAACAGATTGATAATGAAGCCTCGATTCAATAAAACACTCTGGCAAAAATCCGAAAACACTTAATAACATTTTAGTGAACACAGACACAAATTTTAATCACAATTAAAAATGGTTTTTTTACTTCAAAATAATCCCATTCGAATAGAATTTTTTTTATAAAAAATAAAGGACCGATTTCATATGAAATAGGGCTGTCTGGTGATGTCATGGAATTTTTTGGGCTGAAATATATTGTTTTCCTAGGCAAAATATGAGACTTATTTTTTATTTTTCACAAAAAAAATTGTTTAGGTATATTTTATACCTTTTAATAATATTTAGGTAAATTATGAAAAAATGAAGAACATTTTTGAACAAATTGGGGAAAAAACTGACATAATTTAATTTTCTTTGCGGCAGCTTTCAAATCCCTTGAAGAAACTTGAATTTGTCTTTAATTACCAAAATGGCGTATATTTTTAGAAAATAGTTAAAGAGCCAATTTTCTCAAAAAATCCACCTTTAATTTTTTTTTCTTGATTTTTTTTAGATTCATTGTAATATTAGGGACATATCCTGTGAGTTTTGTCCCCGTTAAACTATTCCTTCATACAGAAAAACTTATTTTTAATAATATAAAATAAAATTTTCAATATATCAATTCTTTTTAAAAACTTTCTTAGTTTTATGTTTGAAAGAAGCTAAAATCATATATATTTACGATACAATAAAAAAAATTTATAAATATCAGATTTTTTAGATTTTAAATCAAAAAATGATTTTTGCTGTTTAGTTTTGATTAATTCTACTTCTTACTTTACTAGTTTTGCCTTTTCTTTTATTTTTTTTCTGATTCTTCTTCTAAAATTAATTAAAACAGAACAGCAAATATCGTAAATTTTCTTATTTAAAATCTCAAAGATCTGATATTTTTTAATTCTATAACAGTATATTTTGTAAATATTCATATATTTTGTTGAAAATGCGTCTTTTTTGATAGAAAATTAATCTTGGTTGAAAACTCATCACTTTTGGTTTAAATATCAACTATTACATTTTTTGTTAAGAATTCATCTTTTTTGGTTGAAAATTCCACTACTTAAAAGTTGAAGTGCTTTGTTAAAAATTGTTTTAATTGAAGATTCATCATTTTAGTTAAAAATTCATCTCTTTGGATGAAAATGTAACTATTTTGTTCAAAATTCTTTTTGGTTTCTGGTTAAAAACGCAATTTTTTATCTGAAAATTTAACTAACATTCGATTTGTTGTTAAAAATTTGTCTTTTTTGGTTGAAAATTCAACTACTTAGTTAATAGTTGAACTGCTTTATTAAAAATTCATTGCTTTGATTGAAGATTCATCATTTTAGTTGAAAATTCATCTCTTTAGATGAAAATTTAACTATTTTGTTCAAAATTCTTTTTGGCTTCTGGTTTAAAATGAATTTTTTATCTGAAAATTCAAGTAAAATTTCATTTTTGGTTGAAAATTAACTTTTTTGTTAAAAATTGGCCTTTTTGGTTTAATTCACCTATTTTAGATTAAAAATTATAATCGCTAAACTACTCTTTCATGCAGAAAAACTGATTTTTTATAATATAAAATAAATGTTTCAAAATATCAATTCTTTTTTTAAACTTGATTAGTTTTATGTTTAAAAGAAGCTAAAATCATATATATTTACAAAATTTAGAAATATCAGATTTTTTAGATTTTAAATAAAAAATTAATGAAATTATGATTTTTGCTGTTCTGTTCTTATGAGAAAAAATAATAATTTTATCGATTTTCTTATATGGAATCTAAATTCTGTAAATTGACACTGTTAGAAATATAATACAATTTACGATGTTAAAACGTTACAAAAGCAACGGAAAATTTTACGAAATTTTCAACAGAATTATCAGAAATTTTTCATAAAATTACGAAACTGTAACGGAATTTTTGTAAATCTACCTTAAATTACAAAAAAAATTATCTTAAATTTACGAAAACTGTAACTCAATTTTACCAAATTTATCATAATTTTCAGAAATTTATCATCGCAATGACATCATTTTGCCGAATAAAGAAAAATCTCTAACGTTGAAAAATACCGGAAATATAATTACCGAAAGAAAAAATTTGCGAAAAATGAAAACTAACGAAAATGTTTATTAACGAAATTGAAATATCCGAAATTATTAAATTCCCGAAATTAAATAATTGTCAAAATCCCAAAATTTAAAATTGCCCAAACTAGTAAATTCTCAAATAAGTAAATTAAAAATTCCTGAAAAAATTATATTTCATATTTCGATCAGTTAAAATAATATTTTATTTCACAGGTATACGTGCATAGTTTGAAATTTTGATATTAAACAAAATATTATTCTAACAGATATAAAATATTTTCAATATAAATATTTTTGTTGTTGGGAATTTAAAATTGTCGGAAATTTCAAAATGTAGTAATTACAAATTTCGGGAATATACTAATTTCGTGAAATTGAAATTTAGGAATTTTTCTAGTTTCATTAACTTTTTCTTTCGGAATATTTCAATTTCGTTACTAAATATTTCCGGTAGTTTTATTTTATTTCGGAAATTTTCTACTTTGGTAATTATATTTAAAATTATGCCATCCCATATAATTTTATTTTCTTTAAGGTATAAAAATATACGGCATTTTTGGAATTACACAAATATTTCAAGTTTCTATAAGGGATTTGAAAAACTGTAAATTTGTTTTCAAGATAGAATTTGTTAAAGAAAAGTTTCGCTATTTTTTCCGTGACATTACCACGGCCAGGCTGCCCGATTTCATACGAAATAGGTCAAAGACGATTTTTTTAAATCACTCTTATATTTTTTGAGACTAAGAGATGAAAAGAAAAATTAAAAGTGACACAAAAATGTTGCAATTTTCTTAATTAAGGGCAGATAAATTCTAAGAGATCTTTAAATAAAAGCAGGGGAAATTAATGGACGAGAGGTTTCTATCTACTTATAATTATAAGGAGGAAATCGATTATATGACCCACTTACACAAACATTGGCACTTTTTTCGTGTGCGCTGAGAGTAGGAAAATAGGTAATGTTTAATCTTATGTAGAAAGTACTCCGCAATATTTGCAAAAGTATCGACAACAAACACTGGGACATATAAACGAATACAACATCGAGTTTCTTTTTTTTTCAAATCTTTTTCAATTGAAATCCTGCAATTTTTGAGCTTTTGAAGCCATTAAAAATAATAACACTGTTCAGTGTTTCAAAATATTGCAAAAATACTGGAACAGTACAGTTTTTGTAAAGATCACGATAAAATTAAATAGAAAGTTGATATTCAATGTTATCGTACTCATTATTTTAAAAACAAATATGGTACTTGCAAAAGTCGCAATTCACCATTAAAAAGTGCAAGTCGTTCCTTAAAATAATGTACAAGGCCAATAATTAACAATATTAGTAGCAAAGCATTAACTTTCTTTGAGAAAGGAATACTTTTTCAGCGGAGTACTATTTAAAAATAATCTTAGAGGTTTTTTGTGCTTTACAGAATGTAAAATGAGAATAAAAATCAGGATTATTTGTAAAAAAAGGCTTTTTAACATTTTAAAGAAAAGGTTAAAATTGACGAGTCTGAACTGGCAAATATGTTTCTATCACATGTTGATTATCCATTTAGATTTTTCCAAGTTTTGAAAAACAAATATTATAATTTGAAGAATTTTTAACGATTTCAAATGGTTAAATCTTTTAATTTAGAAAGTAATTCCATTTTTGTTAGGTTCGAATTAGTGTTTAAATTTAGAATTCGAGTCTAAATGGATAAAACGAGAGCACTGAACCAATCAAAGAAGTGGCACGTATTTTCTCGAAGGGAGAAAAAATCAGGGATCGTTTACGAAAATATTCGTTTCATTCATTAAAATACAGAGTTCCCGGTTCGAACTCGGGTCGAGGTAGATTTTTTTTATTAAAAAAAATCAGTATATTGACAAAAATTTAACATCTAATTAATTTAAGAAAGGAATTCTGTTCAAATTCTCTCCCTGTTTCGAATCTTATATTTCTTTACGGAAATTCTCTGCTCCAAGTCAAAATTATATTTATTTACAACATTCTATATTATAATTCAGAAATATAGTAACACTTTTTTTCTAAAATTTGGCAGAGGAAAATTTCAAAATTTTGGCAAAGTTTTATTTGCAAAAAAAAAAAGAATGTTTAAAAAGCAAATTCTGATTTGGGAGAAGGAATTTTCAAAATCAGAAGAATTCAGAGTTGGAATAGGCATTGTTGTTGAAAATTCCCTTTTTATAAATGAGAATTAAAATTATTTTCCAAAATATCCCGTTCCATGTCAAAAATTATCTGTTCCAACTCAGAATTATAAATCTTTTAGAAGATTCCCTTTCCCAATTCTTAAAATTATATTTCTGTACAGAAATTTACTGTCCAAAAATTCAAAATATTTCATTGCTGAAAATCTGTGTCGCAACTTAGAATTATAATTAATAAGAATTTTGAAAAGTTTCAACAAAAAAAGAAAATTTTAAATGATTTTTTATTTTACTAAATTTATTTTAGGAGAATATTTAAAAAGATTTCAAAACATTCCATGAGATTTCCAAAATGGCCAAAAAGGAATATGGAAAATTTTTAGGAAAGTTTATTATTTCTGCCGAATTTTTTTCAAAATTTGAAAATATTTTCAAAAAGCTTAAAACAAAATGTAGATTTTTGAAGATTTCGAAATAAAATTCTGAAGTTTTTTAAAGATTTTGAAATAAAATTTTAAAGGTTTTTAAGGATTTTGAAATAAAATTTTAAAGGTTTTTAAGGATTTTGAAATGTTTCACGATAATAAAATCTTTTCTCAAGATTCTAGGGAAAATTTGAACTGATTTTTTATTTTTTTTAATTATAAAGAAAATATTTAAAAAGATTTTAACATTTCGAATAATTTCCTGAAATTTCGGAAAAGAATTTAGAAGTTTTGAAAATATACAAAAATAATATTAAATTTAAATAGATTTTAACAAATTAAAAACAAAATTGTAGACTTTTGAAGATTTCAAACAAAAGATGTAGAAGCTTTTTAAGAATACTGAAAGGTTTCAAGAGAAAAAAAAATTCTTAAGATTTCTGGGAAAATTTTAAATGATTTTTTATTTTACCAAATTTATTTTAGGAGAATATTTAAAAAGACAATTTTAGGAATAATTCGATCCAGTTTGAAAAATATTTAAGAATTTTAGAACTTTTGATGAAAATAAACATATTTTTAAAAATGAAAAGTAAAATAAGAAAAAAATAAAAAGGTTTTTTTATTTAAATTATAATTTGCCTACAAAATTTTTTTCTTACCAGAAAAATCTTTTTTGGTTAAAAATTCGTCTTTTTTATTTGAAAATTCATCTCTTTTGGTAGAAATTTCATATTTTTAAATTAAAATTGCACCTGTTTGGTTTAAAATTAAAAAGTTTTTTGCTTGAGAATTCAACTATTTTGTTGAAAAATTTGTCTTCTGCGATCAATTCTACTCTTTTTTATTTAAAATTAAAATATTTTTCAGTTTTAATTCAACTATTATATTTTTCGTTGAGATTTAATCTTTTTAAGTTGAAAATTCATCATTTTAGTTCAAAATTCGTCTCTTTGGTTGCAATATGTAACAATTTTGTTGAAAATTCGTTTTTGTTATGAATTTAACAGTTTTTGATTTAAAATTAAAATAACTTTTTTGCTGAAAATTCATATTTTCAGGTTAAAAAATTAAACTGTTTTGTAGAAAATTCGCCTCTTTTGGAAAAGATTTAATCTTTTTTGAGTAAAAATACAACTGCTTGAAAATGAGCCTTTTTGGTTGAGAATTCAATTATTTTGTTGAGAATTTGTCTCTTTTGGATTATTTCAACTGTTTTTGATTTATTATATAAATCTTTTTGAATTGAAATATCAACTATTACAAGTTTCCTTCAGAATTCATCTTTTTTGTTTGAAAATTTACCTACTGGTTTGAAGATTCACTTTTTTGTTGAAAATTTGATTCGACATTTGAAATTTTCAGAAAGCTTTTTGAATTTTCTCAAGAATCTTAGGAAAATTACATTTATATAACCGTAAAAACAAATAACTAAATAAATGGTTGTTCGAAATTTTTCTTTTCTATTCAGAATTATTTTGCCGAATCAGTGAGAAACAATTCATCTAGTTTTTAAATAAAAAATCGCTTTCCCCTTCAATTAATGTTCGTAACGATCCCTGAAAGGTTTCAAACCCTCTCAAGAATGAAATTAAAAAATGTATGCAATCGTAACACGCTTACGTGTTCGGATCCTGTTACATGGACCTGTATGGTCCTTGCATCTTCAAAAATTGAATAACAAGCGAGGGCCCATTGGCGACAATGTCCGACGGGATCTGCGTGAGCGGACAATTTTCAATAGACATAATACTGAGATTTGTGCAAAGCGCCAGCTCGAAGGGTAAATTGTGTAAATTTGCATTATCATTCACGTAGAGAGACTCCAGATTCTCCAAAGTCCCGATCTCTTCCGGCAGGTAGTTTAAATTATTCTCCCCGATGCTAAGATGGGTCAAATTCGTCAAATGGCCAATCGCCCTGGGGAGAGAAGTCACCTGATTCGACTGTAAAATCAGCTTCTGCAGCTCCCGGAGAAATCCAATTTCATTCGGGAGGGTCTCGATTTTATTCTCCTCAAGATCCAGAACTCGAAGTTTGCTCAAGTTCGCTATACTGGCCGGAATTCGTTTTAGTAAATTGTTCGAGAGAATGAGAATCTCGAGATTCTGAAGATGCTGGATGTCGTCGGGGATTTTTGTGAGCTGGTTTGTTCCGAGATTGAGCTCGACCATATTGACCCAGGTGCCGATGTCGAGGGGAAGAGCCGTTAGTTGATTTTCCTTCATGTTCAGTTTTGTCAGGTTTTTGGCTCGGGAGAAAATTCCGTAGGGAATTTTGTCGATCTGGTTGTGCTCGAGGTTTATTGAGTAGACGTTGGTGAATTGAGAAGGTCCTCCGGAGGGATAAGCGGTGAAGGCATTCCTGGAGAGAGTGATTGTTTTCAAGTCCGAGAGACTCGAGAGCAAACCATCTGGAAGTTGGGAGACTTGATTACCCTCGACGCTGAATTCGTCCATTGATTTGCAGTTTGCGAGGGATTTTGGAATACTGGAGAGCCGGTTATACCTGCAAATAACAAAAAAAAACAATACTATCAGTTTTAAAAAAATTAATTGGTTTTTGAAAATAACAGAGTTGCTACAGAAGTCCGGTTTCAAAATTAGATGCCTTCTCAGTTTTTCTGGTCAACTTTTGAAAAATCTACTTTTGAAAATATTCTAGGTGATATTTAAAAAAAAATCCAGTAAATTCTATTTAATTTTAACTCAATTTAAAGGTATCATATATCATATTCCTAAGATTTCGAGTCAAAATATATTGCATTTTCAACAAAATAGTTGAATTTTCAACCCAAAAAGATGAATTTTCAACAACAAAATTAAGTTTGAACCGAATATTCGCATTAACAACCAAATAGTTTAAGTTACAAGCAAATGAGACTAATTTTCAACAAAATAGGTCAACTTTTAACCAAATGGTTCAATTTTCAACCCAAACAGACGAATTTTTTCAAATAGTGTTAAATTTTCAATCAAAGAAGATGAATTTTTAACCAACAAAGATGACTTTTCTACCATAAAAGATGAATATTCAATCCAAAAGTACGAATTTTTAACAAAAACAGTTAAATCTACGCCCAAAAAAGATGTTTCGAAAAAAATAATTGAATTTTCAACAAAATAATTGAATATTTAACAAAATAGTTGAATTTTGAACCAAGTAGTTGAATTTGTAACCTACAAAAACGAATTTTTCAAAAAAAATAATAAAGTTTTCAAGCTAAAAAGTCGAATGCTTTAGAAATGTTTCAACAAGAAAGTTAATTTTTAATTAAGAAAGATGAAATTTCAACCGAAGACACATTTTCAACAAAATAGTTAAATTTTCTACCAAAGAGGTGAATCTTAAAATAAAGTGAATTGTTAACAAGGCAGTTCAACTATCAACCAAGTAGTTGAATTTTGAACCAAATATTTAAATTTGTAACCAAAGAGATTTATTTTTCGCCAAGACGATTAATGTTCTACCAAAAAAGACGAATTTCAAAAAAATGCATAAACTTCCAACCAAATAGTTTAATTTTCAACCGAAAATACGATTTTTTTAACCAAGAAGATTATATTTCTACTAAAAAGGTAAATTTTCAACTAAAACATATCAATTTTCAATAAAAAATTGAAAAGTCATATTTTTCGTTCAAAAAATAAAGTTTTAACCCAAAAAAATGAATTTTGAACATAAAAGTTAAATTTTCAACCAAAAACATGATCTTTCAATCAAAAATTACGAATTTTGAACAAAAATAGTTGAAATTTCGTCCAAAAAAGATGTCTTCAAAAAATAGTTGAATTTTCAACAAAATAGTAGTTGAATTTTCAACCAAGCAGTGGAATTTTCAACCTACAAAGACGCATTTTTTTCAAAATAGTTAAGTTTTCAAGCTAAAAAGTCGAAGGTTTTAGAAAACAGTTGACTTTTAAGCTGAAAAGATAAATTTTCATCACGAAAGTAAATTTTTAATTAAGAAAGATGAATTTTCAACCAAATAGTTGAAATTTCAAGAAGATTAATGTTCTACCAAAAGACGAATTTCAACAAAATACATGAATTTTCAACAAGTTTTTGAATTCCTAACTAGAAAAGATTAATTTTAAATTAAATATATCAATCGAATTTTCAACCAAAAGCCTACTTTTTAATCAAGAATATTAATTATTATAATTATATTTTCAGTTTAAACAATTAAGTTTTAACCGGAAAAAAATTAATTTTTAACAAAAAAGTTGAATTTTCAGCAAAAATATATAAAATACATTGAGTTTTAAAATCCCTTTATATCGTTGAAATCCTGGGAAGTTTTATAAAATTCCTTGTAATCTTATAAAATATCCTAAAACCTTATAGATCAATCCATATCTTCCAAACTTATTTAAAACCCCATGAAATTTTAAAAGTTTTCCAAATTCTTTGAAATCCCTACAAGTGACTGAAATATATTGAAATTCCTTGGAATATTTCAAACAACATTTAAAAATACCCTAAAATATTGCAAAACCTTTGAAATCTTTTGAAATTCTCTGAAACTTTCTAAACCTCTTTAAAATTCCGTGGAAGATTTAAAAATACTCTAAAATCATTAAAATCATTTGGAATACCTTCAAATTATTGAAATACATATATTAAAAATTCCTTGGAAGCTTTTAAAATGCTATGAAATATTTCAAAATTAAAATCTATTAAAAATTCATTGAAATCTTTTAAAATACACTAAAATATTTTAAATCCTTTGGAAGTCCTTCAAATTATTGAAATCAATTAAAAATTTCTTGAAGTCTTTTAAAACCCAGTAAATTATTCCAAATCCTTTCAAATCTTCTGAAATACCTTGAAATTAAAAAAAAAATTTAATACACTAAAATCTTTAAAATTAACACTTTCTTAAATTCTTTTGAAACCTTTTAAAGATCTTGAAAATTCCTTGGGATTTTTTTAAATACCCCACAATCTCTAAAATCCTTTGCAATCCCTTCAAATTATTGAAATATATTAAAAATTCCATGGAACCTTTTAAAATACTCTAAAAATTTCAATTCCTTTGAAATCCCTTCAAATTATTGAAATCCATTAACAATTTCTTGGAATCTTTTAAATAACCCTAAAATACTTCAAATCCATTTCAATTTTTTGTTAAACCCCTTGGAACTTTAAAAGGCTCTTTAAAATTCCTTGGAAGTTTTAAAAATACCATAAAATCCGTAAAATCCTTTCGAATACCTTCAAATTATTGAAATACATTAAAAATTCCTTGAAATTTTTCAAAATACCCTAAAATATTTCAAAATCTTGAAAATCTTTGAAATCCGTTCAAATTACTGAAATCTATTTAAAATTTCTTGTAATATTTTAAGTAGCCCTAAAATATTTCAAATCCTTTAAAATATTTTGAAATCCCTTGAAACTTTTTAAAGCACTTCAAAATTCATTGGTAGTTTTTAAAATACCCTAAAATCTTTAAAGTCCTTTGGAATCCCTTAAAATTATTGGAATCTTTTAAATAACCTAAATATACTTCAAATCCTTTACAATCTTTTTAAATCCCTTGAAACGTTTTAAGTTTCTGTGAAATTCCTTGGAATTTTTTAAACAACCCTAAAATCTTTCAAGTACTCTCGAATATCCTTAAATTATTGAGATATATTAAAAATTCCTTGGAATTCTTTAAAATTCCCTAAAATATTTCAAAATCTTATCCTTTGAAATCCCTTCAAATTACTGAAATCTATTTAAAACTTCTTGGAATCTTTCAAATAAACCTAAAATATTCCAAGTTCTTTAAAAAATTTTAAAATCCCTTCAAGTTTTTGAAAGCTCTTGAAATCTCCTTGGAATTTTTAAAAATACCCTAAAATCTTTCAAATCTTTTCAAATTATTTGAAATCCCTTTAAATTCGTTGGATTTTTTTTAATGTCTTAAAATATTCTAAGTTATTTGAAATCCCTTCAAATGATTGAAATCTATAAAAAATTGCTTGAAACCTTTTAAAATACCCTAAATGATTTAAAATCCTTTCAAATCTTTCTAAATGACTTGAAACTTTATAAAGCTCTTCAAAATTCCTCGTAATTTTTAAAAAATACCCTAAAATCTTTAAAATCATTTGAATTCCCTTCAAATTATTGAAATCTATTAAAAATATCTTCGAATCTTCGAAAATACCCTAAAATACTTCAAGAAAACTCAGAAATTATAGACCTGAACTCAATAGTGCTTAACTCCTGAGTTAATTTATTGAAAGAAAAATGACTAAAATGATCTTTTCATTTCAAAAAGTGACTATAGTGACTTTATCCTACAAAAGTGGCTAAAAAGTGATTTGAGAAAAAAAATTGATTGAAGGTAGCTGTGTGACAGTCCTAAAAATTCTTGACAGTTAGTTAAAGTGCCTCTTACAGAAATTCCCTGAATTTTCCAATTTTTTTTTTCAAAATCCCTGACTTTTTATTATTAAGTCTTTGAAGTAGGTTAAATAACAAAATCCAGTATTTCTTCTAAATTCCCTGACTTTCCCAGGTTTTCTATAACTTTTTCAGAATTCCAAGACTTTTCCAGGCCTTCCAGGTCTAGTAGCAACCCTGAATAATAAAAAATATTCTTTTTAAATTCACCTCAACCCAAGTCTGGACACCGAGGTGAGGTTGCCGATCGTCTCGGGGATGTCGAGGAGCTCATTGTGCTGCAGATCGAGGGTGGAAAGTTGGACGCAATTTCCGATCTCTTCGGGCAGGTGTTCGAGGTGATTGTGCGACACGTCGAAAGTGATCAAATTGACAAGTTTTCCAATGCCAGCTGGAAGCTCCTTGATTTTATTTTCTCTCAAGCTGAGCATCGTCAGATTGGTCAGATTTCGTATGCTGTCGCTCACGTATCTGACGCGATTAAATCGTAGAAACAGGGTCGTGAGGGACGTGAGTTTGTAAACCACATCCGGAATTTCGCTCAGCTTATTATGCCTGAGATCGAGAACCTTCAGGGACTTCAAGTTTTCCAGAGAGTCTGGAAGACTCGTGAGTGAATTCTCGTTGAGAGCAAGAATCTTCAGGTTGCTGAGGCATCCTATTTCCGGAGGGAGGGTCACTAGCTTGTTACCGTAGAGGTAAAACTCCACCAAGTGCGTCAGATCACGAACTGTACTTGGAAGCTGCGTGATGCTCGATTTGCTCAAATCGAGTCGTGTTACACACTCGTCTCGACACCTCACAAATTCCTTTGACACGTCCAAATCAGCCTGCAAGAAAAAAAATTAGTTATTAAGGGACCGTACTTAAATTACGTTACAGCTCAGGGGGGAGGGAGGAGTCGAGAGATTTTCAGGGTGGCGATTCGGCGAACGATTTCAAATTCCCGGTTTCTCCCGGTCAATTTTTTCAATTTTCGCGATAAACTAAAAGTAACATATTTATAATTTCTTTGACACAATAGAGCAAACGATTGCAAAATAAATGAATGTTGAAACAAATATTTTTCAATAAATAAGCTCAATTTTTTTACAAAATTAACTAAGAATATATTTCCGATGACTTCTTTTATAGAATTCTCTGCAAATTTTCAAGATTTTTTAAATATTTAAACAATTTTCATACACAAATTAAGAGTTTGTCTATTTTTTAAAGAATAGGCTCAATTTTTTCCGGAATCAATAAAGAATGTATTTCCAATAACTCTTTTCTGTGATGCTTTGCAGATTTACAATAATTACTAATTATTTAAACAATTTTCATAAACATATTCAGAGTTTGGCTATTTTTTAAAGAATAGGCCCGATTTGTTTCCGGAATCAGTAAAGAATGTATTTCCAATAAATCTTTTCCACGATACTTTGCACATTTACAATAATTATTAATTATTTAAACAATTTTCATAAACATTCACAGTATAGCTGTTTTTCAAGGAATAGGCATAATTTGTTTACGGAGACAACTAAGAATATCTTTTCGATGACTCTTTTCTATGTTGCTTTGTAAATTTACAAGAATTATTAATTATATGAACAATTTCGATTAAAAAATTCAGAGTTTAGCTATTTTTCAATGAATAGGCTCAATTTTTTACAAAATTAACTAAGAATATCTTTCAGATGACTTTTTTCTGTAATTCACTGCAAATTTCCAAGATTTATTAATTATTTAAACAATTTTCATAAACAAATTAGAAGTTTGGCTATTTTTTAAAGAATAGGCTCAATTTGTTTCCGAAACCAACCAAGAATGTATTTTCCATGACTCTTTCTATACTTTGCCCATTTACATTAATTATTAATTAGTTAAACAATTTTTATAAACATTCAGAGTTTGGGGTTTTTTCAAGGAATAGACACAATTTGTTTACGGAGTCAACTAAGATTGTCTTTCCGATGACTCTTTACTATGCTTTGAAAATATACAATAATTATTAATTATTTTAACAATTTTCATGAACATATTCAGAGTTTGGCTGTTTTTCAACCAATAGGCTCAATTTGTTTACGAAGTCAACTAAGAATATCTTTCCGATTACTGTTGTCTATGTTGCTTTGTAAATTTACAAGAATTTTGAATTATTTAAACAATTTCGATTAAAAAATTAGGAGTTTGTCTATTTTTCAACGAATAGGCTCCATTTTTTATAGAATTGAGTAAGAATATCTTTCCAGTAACTTTTGGCTATAATGCTCTGCGAATTTCCAAGAATGAATGATTATTTAAACAATTTTGATAAACAAATTAAGAGTTTGGCTATTTTTTAAAGAATAGGCTCAATTTGTTTACGGAGTCAACTATAGATGTCTTTCCGAAGACTCTTTTTCTATGCTGCTTTAAAAATTCATATTTTGGCTATTTTCAACAAATAAGCTAAATTTTTTTATAGAATTAACCAAGAATATCTTTACGATTACTTTTTTCTATGATGCTATAAAAAGTCTTTCTGATGACTCTTTTCTATGCTGCTTTATAAATTTACAAGAATTAATAATAATTTAAACAATTTTCATTTTTAAAATTTAGGGTTTAGCTATTTTTTAACAAATAGGCAAAATTTTTTGACATAATTAACTAAGAATATCATTACGATGACTTTTTTGTATGATGCTTTGCAAATTTTCAAGAATTATTAATTATTTCAACAATTTTCATACACATATTCACAGTATGGCTGTTTTTCAAGGAATAGGCATAATTTGTTTACGGCGTCAACTAAGAATATCTTTTCGATTACTGTTGTCTATGTTGCTTTTTAAATTTACAAGAATTTTCAATTATTTAAACAATTTCGATTAAAAAATTAGGAGTTTGTCTATTTTTCAACGAATAGGCTCCATTTTTCATAGAAATAAGTAAGAATATCTTTCCAGTGACTTGTTGCTATAATGTTCTGCAGATTTCCAAGATTTATTAATTATTCAAACAATTTTCATAAACAAATTAGGGGTTTGGCTATTTTTTAAAGAATATGCTCAATTTGTTTCCGGAACCAACCAAGAATATATTTTCAATAACTCTTTTCTACCATACTTTGCACATTTACATTAATTATTAATTATTCAACAATTTTTATAGAGGTATCCAGAGCTTGGCTATTTTTCAGGGAATAGGCGCAATTTTTTCTTGGGAGTGAACTAAGAATGTCTTTCTGAATACTCTTTTCTATGTTGCTTTACAAATTCAGATTTTGGCTATTTTCAACGAAAAAGCTCAATTTTTTTATAGAATTAACCAAGAATAATTTTCCAATTACTTTTTTCAATGAGGTTAAGAAAAGTCTTTCTCATGACTCTTTTATAGGTTGCTAATGTACATTTACAAGAATGATTAATTATTTAAACAATTTCCATAAACAAATTCAGAGTTTGTCCATTTTTTAACAAATTGGCTCAATTTGTTTACAGAACCAAAAACAATGTATTTATAATAAGTCTTTCCTACGTTACTTTGCAAATTTACAATAATTATTAATTATTTCAACAATTTTCATAAAGATATTCAGAGTTTGGCTATTTTTCAACGAATGAACACAATTTGTTTACGGAATCAATAAAGAATATTTTTCAAATAACTCTTACCTATGATGCATTGGAAATTTACATTAATTATTAATTACTCAAGCAATTTTTATAAACATATTCAGAGTTTGGGTTTTTTCCAAGGAATAGACACAATTTGTTTACTAAGTCAACTAAGATTGTCTTTCCGATGACTCTTTACTATGCTTTGAAAATATACAATAATTATTAATTATTTTAACAATTTTCATGAACATATTCAGAGTTTCGCTTTTTTTCAACGAATAGGCTCAATTTGTTTACGAAGTCAATTAAGAATATCTTTCCGATGAATGTTTTCTATGTTGCTTTGTAAATTTACAAGAATTTTCAATTATTTAAACAATTTCGATTTAAAAAATTAAGAGTTTGGCTATATTAATAAAGGAATATGCTCAATTTTTTATAGAATTACGTCAGAATATCTTTCCAGTCACTTTTTGCTATAATGCTCTGCAAATTTCCAAGAAAGAATCATTATTTAAACAATTTTGATGAATAAATTAAGAGTTTGGCTATTTTTTAAAGAATAGGCTCAATTTGTTTACGGAATCAATAAAGAATGTTTTTCGAATACCTCTTTCCTATGATACTTTGCAAATTGGCAATAATTATTACTTATTTAAACAATTTTCATAAACATATTCAGAACAATTTGTTTACGGAGTCAACTAAGTATGTCTTTCCGAAGACTCTTTTTCTATGTTGCTTTAAAAATTCAGATATTGGTTATTTTCAACGAATAGGCTAAATTTTTTTATAGAATTAACCAAGAATATCTTTCCGGCTACTGTTTTATATTATGCTATGAAAAGTCTTTCTGATAACTCTTTTCTATGTTTCTTTGTAAATTTACAAGAATTAATAATAATTTAAAGAATTTTCATTAAGAAATTTAGAGTTTGGCTATTTTTTAACAAATAGGCTAAATTTTTTTACAGAATTAACTAAGAATATCATTCCGATGACTTTTCTGTATGATGCTTTGCAAATTTCCAAGAAATATTAATTACTCAAACAATTTTCGTAAAGAAATCAAGAACTTGACCATTTTTCAACGAATAGGATCAATTAGTTTAGTGAATAATGATTTCTACGATACTTTGCAAATACACAATAATTATTCATTATTTTAACAATATTCGGAAACATATTCAGAATTTGACTGTTCTGCAAGGAATAGGCACAATTTGTTTACTGAGTAAACTGACAATGTTTTTTCGATGACTCTTCTCTATGTTGCTTTGTAAATTTGTTAGAATTATTAATTACTTAAACAATTCAAATAAACAAATTCAGAGTTTGGTTATTTATCAACGAATAGGCTACATTTTTTTACAGAATTGACTGAGAATATCTTTCCGATAACTTTTTTCTGTGATACTTTGTAAATTCCCAAGTATTATTAATTATTTAAACAATTTTTATAAACAAATTGAGAATTTAGCTATTTTTAAACTAATAGGCTCAAATTGTTCACGAAGAGAACTAAGAATGACTTTTCGAGGACTATTTCATAAGACCCTTCGCAAATTTATAATAATTATTAATCATTTAAACAATTTTCATAAACATATTCAGAGTTTGGCTATTTTCAAAGGAATAGGCTCAATTTTTTCACGGAAGCAACAAAGTATGTATTTCAAATAAGAATTTCGTACATTACTTTGCACATTTAAAATAATTATTAATTATTTGCACATTTTTCATAAACATATTCAGAGTTTGGGTATTTTTCAAGGAATAGACACAATCTGTTTACGGAGTCAACTCAGATTGTCTTTCAGATGACTCTTTTCTATGCTGTTTTGTAAATTTACAAGAATGATTAATTATTTAAACAACTTTCATAAAAAACTCAGAATTTGGCTATTTTTCAACGAAGAGGGAGAATTTTTTATAGAATTAACTAAGAATATCTTTCCGTTGACTTCTTTCTAATATGCTCTTCAAATTTCCAAGAATTATTAATTATTTAGAATATTTTCATGAGCAAATTAAGAGTTTGGCAATTTTTCGAAGAAACCCTCCCGTCAAACATTAGTTATTAAAGTTATTAGTTATTAAACATTAGTTTAAAAGCAGCAAATACACAACCCGGTCGTATACGTCGCAGATGGTCATAAAAATTTCTTGGAATTTTGGAAAATACCCTAAAATAATTAAAATCTTTTGAAATCCCTTGGAACTTTGTAAAGCTCTTGAAAATTCCTTGGAATTTTAAAAAATACCCTAAAATCTTAACGTTTTTTTGAAACCTCTTGAAACTTAATAAAATAATATAACTCTTGAGAACTCCTTAAAGTTTTTTAAAATAGCCTAAAATCTTTCAAATGCTTTAAAATCCCTTAAAATGATTGAAATCTATAAAAAATGCATTGGAATCTTTTAAAATACCCTAAACATTTCAAATCTTTAGAAATCTTTTTTAAATCCCTTGAAACTTTTTAAAGCTCTTGAAAATTCCTTAGATTTTTTTTAAATACCCTAAATTCTTTAAAATTCTTCGGAATCTTTTCAAATTATTGAAATATATTAACAAATTCTTGGAATATTTAAATAACCCTAAAATATTTCAAATCCTTTGTAATCTTTTGAAAATACTTGAAACTTAATAAAGCTCTTGAGAATTATTTGAAATGTTTAAAAATACCCTAAAAGCTTTCAAATGCTTTAAAATCCCTTCAAATTATTGAAATCTATAAAAAATGCATTGGAATTTTTTTTAATTTCCTAAAACATTTAAAATTTTTGATATCTTTTTGAAATCTCTTGAAACTTTTTAAAGCTCCTGAAAATTCCTCAGAATTTTTTAAAATACTCTAAATTCTTTGGAATCCTTTAAAATTATTGAAATATTTTAAAAATTTCTTGGAATATTTTAAGTAACCCTAAAATATTCAAAATCCTTTACAATCATTTGAAATTACTTGAAATTTTCAAAGTTCTTGAAAATTCCTTGGATTTTTTAAAAATACTCTAAAATATTTCAAATACTTTGAAATCTTTTGATACTTTGAAAACTTGGGATCTTTTAAAATCCCTTGAAATTTTGTAAAGCTCTCGAAAACTCCTTTGGAATTTTTCAAATACCCTAGAATCTTTCAAATTCGCTGGAATCCCTTCAAATGATTTAAATCTTTTTAAAATTCCTTGGAACCTCTTAAAGCACCTTAAATTATTTCAAATACTTTCAAATCTTTTGAAATACCTTGAAATTTTGTAAAGATCTTGAAAATTCCTTTGAATTTTAAAAAATAGTCTAAAATCTCTCAAATTCTTTGGAATCCCTTCAAATTAGGGCAATTTATTGAAATCTTTTAAAATACGCCAAAAATATAACATTTCAATTTGCAGTTAGAAAAGTAAATTAAGAAAAAAACGAGTTTTCAGCAAAATTAATTAATTTTCTATTAAAAATATAAATTTTCAAGCGAAAAATGGAATAGTTATATCTTCAGTTAAAAAAAATAATTTTCAACTAAAAAGAAACAAATTTTCAACCAAAGAAATTATTTTTTAATCACAATGATGAATTTTCAACCAAAAATATGAAATTTTTTCCAACCAGTGGATTTTTCAATCTAAAAGATGAATTTTATATCAACAAAAAACGAATTTTCAACTAAACAGTTTTTTTCAATGAAAGAAATGAATTCTTAACAAAAAAAAAGAATAGTTACATTTTCTACTAAACAGATAATTTTTTAACGAAAAATATTAAAATAAATTAATTAATAAAATAAATTTCCAAACAAAAAAACAAACGAATGTTCAACCAATGAAATTAATTTTGAAACAAGAAGATGAAACTTCACCTAATAAGAGTACTCTTTTACCAAAAAAGACGGATTTCCAACAAATAGTTCAATTTTCTCCGAAAACAGATCAATTTTCAACTAAAAATAGAATAGTTAAATTTTCAGTTAAAAAAATTAATTTACAATAAAATTAAAGTAAATTTTCAACGAAATAATATAATTTTCAACCAAGAAGAATAAATTTCTATCAAAAAAGATAAATTATCGACAAAAAATAGAAGTTATATTTCCAGTTAAAAAAATTAATTCTTAATAAAAAAATCTCATTTTCAACCAAAAAGATCAATTTTCTAATTTTCAACTAATAAGACGAATTTTTAACAAAGTACATGAATTTTCAACCAAACATTTGAATTTTTAAGGGAATTTCCAAAGAAAAGGATGAATTAGTCACCAAGAAGATTAAATATTCTCCTCAAAAATTCGAGTTTTCAATAAAATACAGGAATTTTAAACCAGATATTTGAATTTTCAACTTAAGGAGATAAATTTTGAACTAAACATGTACGACTTAAATTTTCAGTTAAAACAAATAATTCTCATCTAGAAAACATAATTTTCAACAAAATAATTAAATTTTGAACAAAAAAAGGGGGTTTCAACGAAAACGATGAAACATCAACCAAATAAATGAATTTTTAACAAAGTAGTTCCACTTCCAACTAAGTAGTTGAATTTTCTACCAAAAAAGATGAATTCTAAACAAAAAACGTGATATATTATATTTCAATCACAAAAAGGATTTTAATTTTATACCAAAAATAGTTGAATTCAATAAAAAAGATGAATTTTCAACAAAATGGTTTAAATCCTCAACTAAAACAGATTAATTTTCAACCATAATAATAAAATTAATTTCAACTTTAATTTATCGAAAATTCCCTAACTCTGGCAGATTTTCCCTGACTTACATTCCCTGACTTTTTGGAATTTTCTGACCTGTAGCAACTCTGTAATTTAAAAAAGTATATCAGGCCTCACAGTCCCTATGGGATAAAATATAGAGACCAAAGAGTACTTTCTGTCACGCTTATAGGGTACTTTTTTCGCCCTCGAAGGGTAACAAATTCAGGATAAATTCGCAGGACTACAAAACAATTCAATTTAAATTTTTTTTAAATTCAAATGAATTCAAAAAAAATTTTTTAATCAAAAAAATTCCACTGATTTCCGTAAAATTAGAATGATTTTAGAGGAATCTAAGGGAAAAGAGAAGAATTTGATGAAATTCATAAAAATTCAAGGTGAATTCAAAAGAATTTGATGAAATGCCTAAGAATTCAAGGGGAGGTTAAAAGACTTCAGGATCAATCAAATAAAAATTTTTGAAAATTAAAAAAAAATCCATTCAATTAAGTAGAACTGAGTAAATTTAGAAGAATTCAAGTAAACTAAAATAATTCAGGAGAATTCCTAAGAATTTAAAAGAATTCAGGTCAAATTCCAAGAAATAATTTAAAATGTCTTCAAATCTTTGAAACCCTACTAATTTATAACCAAAATAGAATTATAATGAAAGGATAATAATATTATACAAATTATAATGAATTAGAAATAATTTAAAAATCGAAAAAATTGCATTGATTTCAGTAAAATTTAAGTGAATTTAGATGAATTTAAGGGAAATGAGAATAATTCGATGAAATTCATAAAAAATCAAGCTGAATTAAAAAAGCAATCAAGTGAATTGTAAATAATTCGAAAACATGAAAAAATTCCTTGAATTGAGTAAGTTTGAAATGAGTTTAGAAAAATTAAAGAAAATTCATAAGAATTTCATGAAATGTCTAAGAATTTAAGGTGAGTTTTAAAGACTTCAAGATGAATTGAACAAAAACTTTTTTGAAATCCATTGAATTGAGTAGAATTGAGTGAATTTGAGAAGAATTCAAAAGAATTCAGGATAACTTAACACGAATTTAGGGCAAATTCTAAATGAATTGCAAAAAATATTTGAAAATCTCTTAAAATATTTGAAAATCTCTTCAAATCTTTGAAACCCTGCTAATTTCTAACCAAAAAAGTGATTAATGACTACAAAACAATTCAAAGGAATTTAAATGAATTGGAAATAATTTTAAAAATCCCTTAAAATTATTAAACCCCTTTGGAAATCCCTTAAAATTGTTCAAATCTCTTGAAAATGCCTTGGAATCTTTTAAATTACCCTAAAATATTTCAAAGACTTTGAAATCCCTTCAAACTATTGAAATAAATAAACAATTTCTGGGGATCTTTTAAAATGTTCTGAAAAATTTCAAATCCTTTAAAATTTTTTGAAATTCCTTAAAATTGTTTACAAGCTCTAGAAAATGTCAAAGAATTTTTAAAAAATACCTCAGAATATTTCAAATCCTTTGACCATTTTATCAATTGAATTAAAAAAATTCAATTGAATTCCAATGAATTTAAAAGAATTAAGGATAAATTAATAAGAATTTAGGGTGAATTCCAAAAACTAATTTCAAAACTCTTCAAATCTTTGAAGCCTTTAAAATCCATTAAAATATTATTAAATCCCGTGAAATTCTATGAGATCTGGCGATATTTGCTGAAATCCTGGAAATTTTATTAAAATACACTGAGAGCGGTAAAAAACCCCTTACAATTATTGAAATACTCGAAAACCTTATAAAATCCCGTGAAATCTTTCAAAATATCATAAAACCTTATAGGTCCTGTAAAATAATTCCATATCTTCAAATTATTGAAATCAATTAACAAATTCCCAAAAATGCCCTTACTTCCGGACCTGAAATTTTACGGTTTGGAAGGGTTCTATTTGATGTCTAAAGACACCCCAAAAAGTTTCATTTCCCTATCTCTTCCGGAACACCCCCCAATTCAACCCCTAAGAAACGAAAAAATCATAAAAAATGACATAACTTCCAGACTTAAAATGTTAAGTGTTGATTATAAGATTATTTGGTGACAAAATTAAATCCAAAAGGTACCGCACCCCTATCTCTTCCGGAACACACCCCATTGCAACCCCCCAAAATAAAAAAAATTATAAAAAATGCCCTAACTTCCGGACCTGAAATTTTATACTTTGGAATGGTTCCACTTGATGTCCAAAGATATCAAAAAAAGTTTCATTCCCCTATCTCTTCCGGAACACCCTCGTTTTCAACACCCAATATATTGAAAAATCGAAAAAAATTCAAAAAAGTGCCCTAACTTCCGGACCTAAAATTTTATGCTTTGGAATGGTTCTAATTAATTTCTTAAGATACCAGAAAAAGTTTCATTTCCCTATCTCTTCCGGAACACCCTCGTTTTCAACCCCCAAGATATTGAAAAATCGAAAAAAATTCCAAAAAATGGCCTAACTTCCGGACCTAAAATTTTATGCTTTGGAATGGTTCCAGTTGATGTTGAGAGATACCAGAAAGAGTTTCATCCCCCTATCTCTTCCGGAACACCCTCGTTTTCAACCCCAAGATAATAAAAAATTGAAAAAAAATCAGAAAAATTCCCTAACTTCCGGACCTAAAATGTTATGCTTTGGAATGGTTCTAATGAATGTCTTAAGATACCAGAAAAAGTTTAATTCCCCTATCTCTTCCGAAACACCCTCGTTTTCAACCCCCAAGATACTAAAAAATAAAAAAAAATAAAAAATAAATAGCCTAACTTCCAGACCTAAAATTTTCTGCTTTGGAATGGTTCTAATTAATGTCTTAAGATACCAGAAAAAGTTTAATTCCCCTATCTCTTCCGGAACACCCTCGTTTTCAAACCAAAGATAATAAAAAATTGAAAAAAAATTCAGAAAAATTCCCTAACTTCCGCACCTAAAATGTTATGCTTTGGAATGGTTCCACTTGGTGTCGAGAGATACCAGAAAAAGTTTCATCCCCCTATCTCTTCCGGAACACCCTCGTTTTCAACCCCTGAGATGATAAAAAATCGAAAAAAAATCCAAAAAATGCCCTAACTTCCGATTCTAAAATTTTATACTTTGAAATGGTTCTAATTGATGTCCAAAGATACCAAAAAAAGTTTCATTCACCTATCTCTTCCGGAACACCCTCGTTTTCAACCCCCAAGACGATAAA
>CAKNYM010049348.1:130771-141783 GCA_932195095.1 Andricus curvator
ATTTGTTGAAAATGTAATTAATTTTCTAAAAATTTAATTAATTTGTTGAAAATGTAATTAATTTTCTGAAAATTTAATTAATTTGATGAAAATTAATCTATTTTATTAAAAAGGAATCTTTTTGGATTTTGTTTTTGATTTAACTGTCCTCTCAAAAATTGTTCTTTTTGGATTGAAAATTTAATTCTTTTTTTTAATTCAATTAATTTTTTAAAAATTTTATTAATTTTTTAAAATATAATTAACTTGCTGAAAATTAAACTATTTGGTTAAAAAGTCATCTTTTTGGATAGAAAATTAACTTTTTTATTGAAAATTTAACTGTCGTCTAAAAAATTGGTCTTTTTGGATTGAAAATTTAACTCTTTTTTTTTAACTCAATTAATTTGTTAAAAATTTTATTAATTTGTTAAAAATTCAATTAACTTGTTGAAAATTAAACTATTTTCTTAAAAAGTCATCCTTTTTGGTCGAAAATTCAACTATTTTAATGGATTAAAAATGCATCTTTGTAAGTTAAAAATTATTAAAAGTAAAGTAAAAGTAAAACTTTAAGTAAAAAATGTTAAAAATTAAACTATTTAGTTAGAAAATCATATTTTTTGGTCAACAATTCATTTATTTGTTAAAAGTTCAAGTCTTTTGTAAAAAAATTAACTAATTTGTTGAAATTGTAATTTATTTGTTGGAATTAAACTATTTTTTTAAAAAGTCATATTTTTTTATCGAAAATTCAACTATTTTGATGGATTCAAAATGCATCGCTGTAAGTTAAAAATTTAACTCTTTTGTTAAAAATTTAAATAATTTGTTAGAAATGTAATTAATTTCTAAAATATTTAAGTAATTTGTTAGAAATTTCATTAGTTTTTAAAAAATGTAATTAATTTGTTGAAAATTTAATTAATTTTCGTAAAATTTAATTAATTTGTTGAAAATTACACTATTTTATTAAAAAGTAATCTTTTTGGATAGAAAATGAACTTTTTTTATTGAAAATTTAACTCTCCTCTCAAAAATTGGTCTTTTTGGATTGAAAATGTAACTCTTTTTTTTAATTCAATTAATTTGTTAACAATTTTATTAATTTGTTAAAAATTCAATTAACTTGTTGAAAATTAAACTATTTGGTTAAAAAGTCATATTTTTTGATAGAAAATTCCATTTTTTGTTAAAAATTCAAGTCTTTTGTTAAAATTTTAATTAATTTGATAAAAATTCAATTTATTTGTTGAAATTAAACTATTTTGTTGAAAAGTCATACTTTTGGGTCGAAAATTCAATTATTTTGATGGATTCATAATTTATCGTTGTAAGTTAAAAATTTAAATATTTGTTTAAAAATTCAACTCTTTTTGTTAAAATCTTAATGAGTTTGTTAAAAATTTAATTATTTTTTTAAAATTTAATTAATTTGTTTTAAAAAGGTATTTTCTTAAAAAGTCATCCTTTTTGGTCGAAAATTCAACTATTTTGATGGATTAAAAATGCATCTTTCTAAGTTAAATATCTAACTATTTGGTTAAAAAATTAACTCTTTTGTTACAAATTTAATTAATTTGTTAAAAGTTTAATTAATTTTTTAATCAATTTAATTAATTTGTTAAAAATTTGATCAATTTTTTTAAAATGTATTTAATTTGTTAGAAACTTAATTAATTTTTTGAAAATTTAATTAATTTTCTAAAAATGTAAATAATTTGTTGAAAATTAAACTATTTTATTAAAGTCATATTTTTGGATGAAAAATGAACTTTTTTATTGAAAATATAACTGTCGCCTAAAAAATTGGTCTTTTCGTTAAAAGTTCAAGTCTTTTGTAAAAAATTTAATTAATTTGTTGAAAATGTAATTTATTTGTTGGAAATAAACTTTTTTTTTAAGTAATATTTTTCGATCGAAAATTCAACTATTTTGATGGATTCAAAGTGCATCGTTGTAAGTTAAAAATTTAACTATTTGGTTAAAAATGTAACTCTCTTGTTAAAAATTTAATTAATTTGTTAGAAATGTAATTAATTTTTTTTAAATTCAATTATTTTGTTAGAAATTTAATTAATTTTTTTAAAATTGAATTAATTTGTTGAAAATGTAATTAATTTTCTGAAAATTTAATCAATTTCTTGAAAATGTAATGAATTTTCTAAAAATTTAATTAATTTGTTGAAAATGAAACTATTTTATCAAAAAGTCATCTTTTTTTTATAGAAAATTAACTTTTTTATTGAAAATTTAACTGTCGTCTAAAAAATTGGTCTTTTTGCATTGAAAATTGAACTCTTTTTTTTAATTCAATTAATTTGTTAAAAATTTGATTAATTTGTTAAAAATTTTATTAACTTGTTAAAAATTAAACTATTTAGTTAAAAAATCATATTTTTTGGTCGATAATTCATTTTTTTGTTGAAAGTTCAAGTTTTTTGTAAAAAAATTAATTAATTAGTTGAAAATGTAATTTATTTGTTGGAATTAAACTATTTTTTTAAAAAGTCATATTTTTTTTATCGAAAATTCAACTATTTTGATGGATTCAAAATGCATCGCTTTTAAAAGATTTAATTAATTTGTTAGAAATTTCATTAGTTTAAAAAAAATTTAATTAATTTGTTGAAAATTAAACTATTTAGTTAAAAAGTCATATTTTTTGGTCGACAATTCAATTTTTTGTTAAAAGTTCATGTCTTTTGTAAAAAATTTAATTAATTTGTTGAAAATTTAATTTATTTGTTGGAATTGAACTATTTTGTTAAAAAGTCATATTTTTTGGTCGAAAATTCAAGTATTTTGATGGGTTCAAAATGCATCGTTTTAAGTTAAAAATTTAACTATTTGGTTGAAAATTTAATTAATTTTTTTTAAAATTTAATTAATTTGTTGAAAATTAAACTATTTTATTAAAAAGTCATCTTTTTGGATAGAAAATGAACTTTTTTTATTGAAAATTTAACTGTCCTTTTTTTAATTCAATTAATTTGTTAAAAATTTGATTAATTCGTTAAAAATTTGATTAACTTGTTGAAAATTAAACTATTTAGTTAAAAAATCATATTTTTTGGCCGACAATTCATTTTTTTGTTAAAAGTTCAAGTCTTTTGTACAAAAATTAATTAATTAGTTGAAATTAAACTATTTTGTTAAAAAGTAATACTTTTGGGTCGAAAATTCAATCATTTTGATGGATTTAAAATTTATCGTTGTAAGTTAAAAATTTAACTCTTTTGTTAAAAATTTAATTAATTTGTTAGAAATGTAATTAATTTTTAAAAGATTTAATTAATTTGTTAGAAATTTCATTAGTTTAAAAAAAATTTGATTAATTTGTTGAAAATTAAACTATTTTATTAAAAAGTCATCCTTTTGGATAGAAAATGAACTTTTTTATTGAAATTTTAACTGTCCTCTAAAAAATTTGTCTTTTTGGATTGAAAATGTAACTCTTTTTTTTTAATTTAATTAATTTGTTAAAAATTTTATTAATTCGTTAAAAATTTAATTAACTTGTTGAAAATTAAACTATTTAGTTAAAATTTTAATTAACTTGTTGGAAATTAAACTATTTAGTCAAAAATTTAATTAACTTGTTGAAAATTAAACTATTTAGTTAAAAAGTCATATTTTTTGGCCGACAATTCAATTTTTGTTAAAAGTTCATGTCTTTTGTAAAAAATTTAATTAATTTGTTGAAAATTTAATTTATTTGTTGAAAATTTAATTTATTTGTTGGAATTGAACTATTTTGTTAAAAAGTCATATTTTGTGGTCGAAAATTCAAGTATTTTGATGGATTCAAAATGCATCGTTTTAAGTTAAAAATTTAACTATTTGGTTAAAATTTTAATTAATTTTTTTTTAATTCAATTTCTTTGTTGAAAATTAAACTATTTTATTAAAAAGTCATCTTTTTGGATAGAAAATGAACTTTTTTTATTGAAAATTAAACTGTGCTCTAGAAAATTGGTCTTTTTGGAAATTTCTTGAAAATTTATTTTATTTTTTGAAAATTTAATAAGTTAGTTGAAAATTGAATTATTTTGTTGAAATTAAACTATTTTTTTGATCGAAAATACAACAATTTTGATGGATTCAAAATGCATCGTTGTAAGTTAAAAATTTAACTATTTGGTTAAAAATTTAACTCTTTTGTTAAAAATTTATTTAGTTTGTTAAAAATGATTTTTTTTTAATTCAATCAATTTGTTAAAAATTTAATTTATTTATTAAAATTAAACTATTTTGTTAAAAAGCCAAATTTTTGGTTTGAAAATTCAATTATTTTCATGGATTCAAAATGTATCGTTTAAGTTAAAAATTAAACTGTTTTGTTAAAAAGTCATCTTTTTGGGTAGAAAATAAACTTTTTTATTGAAAATTCAACTGTCCACTAAAAAAATGGTCTTTTTGGCTTAAAAATTCAACTGTTTTGTTCAACAATTATTTTTTTTTAAATTTTATTAATCTGTTGAAAATGTAATTAATTTGTTGTAATTAAACTATTTTCTTAAAAGGTCATCCTTTTTGGTCGAAAATTAAACTATTTTGATGGATTAAAAATGCATCTGTGTAAGTTAAAAATGTAATTAATTTGATAAAAATTTTATTAATTTTTTTTATTTTAATTTGTTAAAAATTTATTTAATTTGTTGAAAATTTATTAATTTGTTAAAAATTTAATTAACTTGATGAAAATTAAACTATTTGGTGAAAAAGTCATCTTTTTTGGTCGAAAATTCAATTTTTTGTTAAAAATTCAAGTCTTTTGTTAAAAATGTAATTTATTTGTTGAAATTAAACTATTTTTCAAAAAGTCATACTTTTGGGTCGAAAATTCAATTATTTTGATGGATTCAAAAATTATCGTTGTAAGTTAAAAATTTAACTTTTTGTTTAAAAATTCAACTCTTTTTGATAAAATCTTAATGAGTTTGTTAAAAATTTTATTTTTTTTTAATTTAATTAATTTGTTGAAAATTAAACTGTTTTGTTAAAAATTCTATTTTTCGTGTTTAAAATTCAACTGTCCTCTAATAAATTGGTCTTTTTGCATTGAAAATTTAACTCTTTTTTTTTTAAATTCAATTAATTGTTAAAAATTTTATTAATTCGTTAAAAATTTTATTAACTTGTTGAAAATTAAACTATTTAGTTAAAAAGTCATCTTTTTGGATAGAAAATGAACTTTTTTTTATTGAAAATTTAACTGTCCTCTCAAAAATTGGTCTTTTTGGATTGAAAATGTAAATCTTTTTTTTTAATTCAATTAATTTGTTAAAAATTTTTATTAATTTGTTAAAAATTTTATTAATTTGATAAAAACTAAATTTATTTGTTGAAATTAAATTATTTTGTTAAAAAGTCATATTTTTTGGTAGACAATTCAATTTTTTGTTAAAAGTTCATGTCTTTTGTAAAAAATTTAATTAATTTGTTGAAAATTTAATTTGTTTGTTAAAATTAACTATTTTGTTGAAAAGTCATCTTTTTGGGTAAAAAATGAACTTTTTTGTTGAAAATTTAACAGTTCTCTAAAAAATTGGTCTTATTGGCGTGAAAATTCACCTCTTTTGTTAAAAGTTTAATTAATTTGTTAAAAATTTTGTTGGAAATTTAATTTATTTGTTGAAATTAAATTATTTTGTTAAAAAGTCATATTTTTTGGTCGAACATACAACAATTTTTATGGATACAAAATACATCGTTGTAAGTTAAAAATTTAAATATTCGGTTAAAAATTCAACTCTTTTGTTAAAAATGTAATTATTTTGTTAAAAATGTAATTATTTTGTTAAAATGTAATTAATTTTCTAAAAATTTTAATAATTGGTTGAAAATTAAACTATTTTATTAAAAAGTCATTTTTTTTATAGAAAATGACTTTTTTTATTGAAAATTTAACTGTCCTCTAAAAAATTGGTCCTTTTGGATTGAAAATTTAACTCTTTTTTTTTTAATTCAATTAATTTGTTACAAATTTTATTTATTCGTTAAAAATTTAATTAACTTTTTGAAAATTAAACTATTTAGTTAAAAATTTAATTAACTTGTTTAAAATTAAAATATTTAGTCAAACATTTAATTAACTTGTTGCAAATTAAACTATTCAGTTAAAAAGTCATATTTTTTGGTCGAGAATTAATTTTTTGTTAAAAGTTCATGTCTTTTGTAAAAATTTTTTATTTGTTGAAAATTTAATTTGTTCGTTGAAATTAAACTATTTTGTTAAAAAGTCATACTTCTGGGTCGAAAATTCAATTATTTTGATGGATTCTAAATTTATTGTTGTAAGTTAAAAATTTAACTATTCGGTTAAAAATTCATTTTATTAATTAAAATTAAATTCAATTAAAAAATCAAATTCAACTCTTTTGTTAAAAATTTAATTAATTTGTTAAAAATCGAATTAATTTTCTAAAAATTTAATTAATTTCTTTAAAATGTAATCAATTTTTAAAAGATTTAATTGATTTGTTAGAAATTTCATTAGTTTTTAAAAAATTTAATTAATTTGTTGTATGTTGTATGTAATCAATTTTCTAAAAATTTAATTAATTTGTTGAAAATTAAACTATTTTATTAAAAAGTAATCTTTTTGGATAGAAAATGAATTTTTTTATTGAAAATTTAACTGTCCTCTCAAAAATTGTTCTTTTTGGATTGAAAATATAACTCTTTTTTTAATTCAATTAATTTGTTAAAAATATTATTAATTTGTTAAAAATTAAATTAACTTGTTGAAAATTAATCTATTTGGTTAAAAAGTCATCTTTTTTGGTCGAAAATTCAATTTTGTGTTAAAAATTCAAGTCTTTTGTTACAAATTTAATTAATTTGATAAAAATTTAATTTATTTGTTGAAATTAAAATCTTTTGTTAAAAATTTAATTAATTTGTTAAAAATGTGATTAATTTTCTTTAAAATTTAATTAATTTGTTGAAAATTAAACTATTTTGTTAAAAATTCATCTTTTTTGGTAGAAAATTAACTTTTTTGTTAAAAATTCAATTTTTCGGGTTTAAAATTCAACTGTCCTCTAATAAATTCGTGTTTTTGGCTTGAAAATTCAACTTTGAAAATCCTCAACCATGTAACGCTGTTTTTGGTTGAATTTATTATTTTTATTTTTTTTGAAAATTCGACCATTTGGTTGAAAATGCATCGTTGTAGGTAAAAAATACAACTATTTTACTGAAAATTCAACTATTTTCTTAAAAATTTAAGTAATTTGTTGAAAATTCAAATTTCTACCCGGAAAAGTTTCCATTGTGAAAATTTCAAGTGTTTCAAACAGAAAATTTCGACTAGTAACTTTCAAATATTCTCGTTTACTCCACTTTCATTTTCCAGTTTCCAGATTGGAGCAGATTGTCTCGGATGACGTTTTTGTCAACATCATAAGAGGATGGCGGAGTATTTAGCGTCGATTTTCGGTACCGAAAAGGACAAGTAAGTATTTTCGAATAACTCTCGTCAAATTTTGGTCGTTTTTCCTCATTTTTCGGGGGCTAATCTGCCATTATTTTCCAGAGTAAACTGTTCTTTTTACTTCAAGATTGGAGCTTGCCGTCATGGCGATCGATGCTCCCGTATCCACAACAAACCAACTTTCAGCCAGGTAATATCCTTTTTTATAATTCTTATATATTTTTTTATGCATTAGAAACTTTAATTTCGACCTTAAAATTGTTTGTCTTCAAAAAAAAGTGGAAGAAAATGGGTTTTTGTAGGCACGAAAACTGACAACCCTGATGACGTTAACATAACCTCTAAAAAAAGTTAAAGGTCGCACCGGGCGGTTTTCTTTTCGTTTCTTTATGATAAAAGTAATAATAATTGCATTGATATTTGTGGTAATTATTATCCTTCATTGAAAAAAATATACATTTTGTTATATTTTTCGCATTTTTATATAAAAAATGTCATTCTGTGATATCGCGATCTTCAATTTTAATTTTCTCGAAAGAGAATAATTTGTTTCGATCAAAACTTTTTTTATTCTTATTCAGCATCTCCATATCTCGGGTGCTAGTTTATATTTCTGCATAAAATTGAAAATTCGATTTTTAATCGTTATTCGAAGCCGATTTTGATAACCTACTACTTTGTTAAAAAGTCATCCATTTTGGTCGACAATTCATTTTTTTGTTTATTAAAGATGCAAGTCTATTGTTAAAAATTTAATTAATTTGTTGGGAATTAAACTGTTTTGATAAAAAGTCATCTTTTTGGGTAAAAAATGAACTTTTTTGTTGAAAATTTAACAGTCCTCTAAAAAATTGGTCTTATAGGCGTGAAAATTCAACTCTTTTGTTAAAAGTTTAATTAATTTGTTAAAAATTTTATTAATTTGTTAAAATTTTTATTAACTTGTTGAAACTTTAATGAACTTGTTAAAAATTAAATTATTTGGTTAAAAAGTCATATTTTTTGGTCCAAAATTCAATTTTTTGTAAAAAAGTTAATTAATGTCTTGAAAATTTATTTTATTTGTTGAAAATTTCATTTATTTGTTGAAATTAAACTATTTTGTTAAAAAGTCATATTTTTTGGTCGAAAATAGTATTTTCGACAATACAACAATTTTGTTGGATTGAAAGTGCATCGTTGTAAGTTAAAAATTTAACTCTTTTGTTAAAAATTTATAAAGTTTGTTAAAAATGTAATTAGTTTTAAAAAAATTTAATTATTGTGTTGAAAATTAAACTATTTAGTTAAAAAGTTATCTTTCTGTGTAGAAAATGAATTTTTTGTTGAAAATTCAACTCTTTTGTTACAAATTTAATTAATTTGTTACAATTGTTATAATTTGTTGAAAATTTAATTAATTTGTTGACATTAAACTATTTTGTAAAAAGTCATCCGTTTTGGTCGACAATTCATTTTTTTTTGTTAAAAATTCAAGTCTTTTGTTAAAAATTTAATTAATTTGTTGGAAATTAAACTATTTTGTTAAAAAGTCATCTTTTTGGGTAAAAAATGAACAATTTTGTTGAAAATTCAACCCTTTTGTTAAAAGTTTAATTAATTTGTTAAAAATTTTATTAATGTGTTAGATTTTTTATTGATTTGTTAAAACTTTAATTAACTTGTTAAAAATTAAACTATTTGGTTAAAAAGTCATCTTTTTTGGTCGAAAGCTCAATTTTTTGTAAAAAAATTCAAATCTTTTGTAAAAAATTTAATTAATTTCTTGAAAATTTATTTTATTTGTTGAAAATTCAATTTATTTGTTGAAAATTTAATAAGTTTGTTGAAAAATTAATTTATGCGTTAAGATTAAACTATTTTGTTAAAAAGTCATCTTTTTTGGTCGAAAATACAACAATTTTGATGGATTCAAAATGCATCGTTGTAAGTTAAAAATTTAACTATTTGGTTAAAAATTGAACTCTTTTGTTAAAAATTTATTTAGTTTGTTAAGAATGTAATTAGTTTTTTAAAAATTTAATCAATTTGTTGAAAATTAAACTATTTAGTTAAAAAGTCATCTTTTTGGATAGAAAATGAATTTTTTGTTGAAAATTTAACAGTCCTCTAATAAATTGGTCTTATTGGCGTGAAAATTCAACACTTTTGTTAAAAGTTGAATTAATTTGTTAAAATTTTTATTAATGTGTTAAATTTGTTATTGATTTGTTAAAACTTTAATTAACTTGTTAAAAATTAAACTATTTGGTTAAAAAGTCATCTTTTTGAGTGGAAAACTCAATTTTTTGTAAAAATTTAATTAATTTCTTGAAAATTTATTTTATTTGTTGAAAATTTAATAAGGTTGTTGAAAATTTAATTGTTGAAATTAAACTATTTTTTTTTAAGTCATATTTTTTGGTCGAAAATACAACAATTTTTATGGATTCAAAATGCATCGTTGTAAGTTAAAAATTTAACTATTTGGTTTAAAATGTAACTCTTTTGTTAAAAATTTATTTAGTTTGTTAAAAATGTAATTATTTTTTTTTTTAATTCAATCAATTTGTTGAAAATTAAACTATTTAGTTAAAAAGTCATCTTTTTGGTGAGAAAATGAATTTTTTGTTGAAAATTCAATGCTTTTGTTAAAGTTTAATTAATTTGTTAAAAATTTTTTATTAATTTGTTAAAACTTTAATTAACATGTTAAAAATTAAACTAATTGGTTAAAAAGTCATCTTTTTTGGTCAAAAATTCAATTTTTTTAAAATCCAAGTCTTTTGTAAAAAATTTAATTAATTTCTTGAAATATTATATTATTTGTTGAAAATTCAATTTATTTGTTGAAATTAAACTATTTTGTTAAAAAGTAATCTTTTTTGGTCGAAAATACAACAATTTTGATGGATTCAAAATGCATCGTTGTAAGTTAAAAATTTAACTATTTGGTTAAAAATTGAACTCTTTTGTTAAAAATTGATTTATTTTGTTAAGAATGTAATTAGTTTTTTAAAAATTCAGTCAATTTATTGAAAATTAAACTATTTAGTTAAAAGTCATCTTTTTGGGTAGAAAATGAATTTTTTGTTGAAAATTTAACAGTCCTCTAAAAAATTGGCCTTATTGGCGTGAAAATTCAACACTTTTGTTAAAAGTTTAATTAATTTGTTAAAAATTTTATTAATGTGTTAGATTTTTTATTGATTTGTTAAAACTTTAATTAACTTGTTAAAAATTAAACTATTTGGTTAAAAAGTCATCTTTTTTGGTCGAAAGCTCAATTTTTTGTAAAAAAATTCAAATCTTTTGTAAAAAATTTAATTAATTTCTTGAAAATTTATTTTATTTGTTGAAAATTCAATTTATTTGTTGAAAATTTAATAAGTTTGTTGAAAAATTAATTTATTTGTTAAAATTAAACTATTTTGTTAAAAAGTCATCTTTTTTGGTCGAAAATACAACAATTTTGATGAATTCAAAATGCATCGTTGTAAGTTAAAAATTTAACTCTTTTGTTAAAAATGTATTTAGTTTGTTAGAAATGTAATTAATTTTTTTTAAATTTAATCAATTTGTTGAAAATTAAACTATTTAGTTAAAAAGTCAT
>CAKNYM010049348.1:141793-156985 GCA_932195095.1 Andricus curvator
GATGGATTCAAAATGCATCGTTGTAAGTTAAAAATTTAACTATTTGGGTTAACAAATTTTTATCTTTTACCTTGAAAACCTGGAAATTTCCTTGAATTTTTCACGAGAACCTTGAATTTGATTTTTCCGCTTGCTTTTAAAACAGTTATTTTATTGAAATGTAAAGAGTAATTTAAATCTTTTGTCTGTTATGAAAGAAACATCTCATTTAGAAGAAATCTTGCTACTGAAAAGTTTTTTATTTATTAAGATATAATTTATCTTTTGTTCATTACAGAATAAATAAAGAGATTTCAGGACCCTTTTTGCAGACTGTACTAAATATTCTATAGATTTTAATGAACAGACTTTAATATTGTGAATAATTCTATACGTTTTGTATTTCTTTTCCGCTAATATAAAATTTTATAGTATACATTTTTTTGGTGATATTTGACTTACAAAATATAAAAATTATTATTTGAAAATGTCGATGGTAATTCAGATGGCGTGCACCCTGGATTTCCAAGATTTCACAACGATTTCACCAAGATTTTAAAACTTTCAAAAGATTTAAAGGATTTCAATTATTTGAAAAAGAGTACAGTACACTATGTTTCAAAGATTTCAAAACATATTAAAGACGAAATGATTTCAGAAGGTTTCAAAACATTTTAGAAGATTTCAAATAACTCAATGATTTAAGCGAATACAAAAGATTTCACTAAGATTTAAGAAAGATTTCACAAATATTTCAAAAGATTTCACCAAAATTTCAAAGATTTCAAAGATTCAAAAAAGGCGTGTATACTAGATTTAAGAAATTTCACACAATTTCCCAAAGATTTTGAATATTTCATAAAAATTTCAAGAATTTCAAAGATTTGAATATAGCGTGAACACCAGATTTGAAGATTTCACAAAGGTTTTGAACATTTCACAAAGATTTTAAAACTTTCAAAAGACTTCAAGGATTTTAAAGGTTTTAAAAAGGGATTTCTAAGATTTCAAAACATTTTAAAGTTTTGAAACGATTCAAAATTTTTTTAGAAGATTGCAAAACATTTCAAATATTTTAATGATTACAAATGAATACAAAGGATTTCGGAAAGATTTCACAAACGTTTCAAAGATTTTCTAAAAATTTCATAAAGATTTCAAAAGAATACAAGAATTTCAAGGATTTCAAAAAGGGATTGAAATTAATTTAGAAATTAAAATTAATTTAAATTGAACCAAAAAGGATGAATTTTCAACAAAATGGTTGAATCCTCAACACAATTTTAGTACACCAGACTTCCAATATTTTTAACGATTTTGAATTTTTTTTAGAAATTCCAAAAGATTTCACAAAGATTTCAAATATTCCAGTGATTTCAAACGAATACAAACGATTTAGGAAAGATTTCACAAATATTTCAAAGAATTCATAAGAATTTCAAAAAATTTCAAGAATTTAAAGATTTCAAAAAGGGTACAGTAGTACACTAGATTTGAAAGATTTCAAAACATTTCAAATATTTTAAACTATTTCAAAAGGTTTGAACAAATTTGAGAAGATTTGAAACGAACACAAAAGATTTCGTAAACAAAGGTTCAATATACATATTTCAAAAAATTTCACAAAGATTTAAAAAATGTCAACGATATAAAAGATTTCAAGAATTTCAAAGATTTTATAAAAATTTTAAAAGATTTCACAAAGACGATTTATGTTTGCAAAAAATTAAAAATTAGTTTATTTATGGTTCTGCTTTCTTTGGAAATTGTTGGCCAATAAAAAGTGAAATGTCTAATCTTTTACATGTATAACAAACGGTTATTTGATTATTTAATTAAAAAAAGAGACGTGGGAAAACTTGATTTATTGACCTTGAATTTTTTTCCCCTAAGTATCGCTGGACTTGGACACCCTGCTTCAGTTAAAAATTCTTCTTTTTGGTTAAACATTAATTTATTTAACGAAAAAATTATTCAGTTCTTGGTTGAAAAATTGTCTTCTTTAGTTGAAAAGTCGTCTTTTTTAGTAGAAATTAATTTTTTGGTTGAAAATTCCTTTTTTGGGTTGAAAATTCGATTATTCTAGTTAAAGAATCATCATTTTAATTGAAAGTTTATCTTCTTGGTTTAAAATTGAACTATATCAGTTAAAGATTCATAATTTTAGTTGAAAATTCATCACTTTGTTTGAAAATTTAACTATTTTTTTGACTTATTTTTTATTCCAATTGAATATTCCCTCATTTTGGTTGAAAATTCATCTCTTTGGTTAAACATTAATTTTCTTAACTTAAAATTTAGCTATTCAATTTGTGGTTGACAATTTATCGTCTTTTATTGAAATTCATGTATTTTGTTGAAAAATTAGCCTTTTTGGTAGAAATTAATCTTTTTGGTTGAAAATTCACCTTTTTGGTTGAAAATTCCGTTATTGTAGTTAAAGATTAATCATTTTAGTTGGAAGTTTATCTTCTTGGTTCAAAATTCAATTATTTCAGAAGATTCAGCATTTTGTTGAAAATTCATAACTTTGTTTGAAAATGTAACTATTTTTTTGACTTATTTTTTATTCAAATTGAATATTCCCTCACTTTGGTTGAAAATTCATCTCTTTGGTTGATTAATTTTTTAACTTAAAATTTAACTATTCAATTTTTGGTTGACAATTTATCGTTTTTTGTTGAAAATTCATGTATTTTGTTGAAAATTAGCCTTTTTTGGTAGAAATAATTCTTTTTCGTTGAAAATTCATCTTTTTGGTTTAAAATTTCATTATTCTAGTTAATTATTCATCAGTTTAGTTGAAAATTAATATTTTTGTTTTGAAGGTAAACTATTCCAATTGAAGATTCATCATTTTAGTTAAAAATTCATCACTTTGTTTAAAAATGTAACTATTTTTTGAAAGTATGCTTTTTTTTTTGGTTGAAAATAATTTTTTTTCAACTGTAAATGTAACTATTCCGATGAATATTCTCCCATTTTAGTTGAAATTTCATCTCTTTAGTTGAAAATTAATTTTTTTCATTTAAAATTTAACTATTCAATTTTTGGATGATAATTTATCTTTTTTGGTAGAAATTAAACTAGTTGATTGAAAATTCATCTTTTTGACTGAAAATTCATTTTTTTGGTTTAAAGGTCAACTATTCCAGTTGAAGATTCATAATTTTTTAGTTACGGATCCGTCACTTTGTTTGAAAATGTAACTATTTTTTTGAAAATTATTATTTTTATTTTTTTTTAATTATTCTTTTGGATCTGAAAATGTAACTATTCCAATTGAATTTTCCATCATTTTAGTTGAAAACTCATCTCTTTGGTTTAAAATTCAACTATTCCAGTTGAAGATTCTTTATTTTAGTTTGAAAATTCATAATTTTGGTTGAAAATTGATCTATTCAGTTAAAGATTGAACTATTTGGTTAAAACTTGGTCTTTTTTAGTTGAAAATTCAACAATTTTCTTAAAAATTCATCTATCTAGTTGAAAATGCAAATGTTTTTACTTAAAATTTTAGGAATTTGAATTGATTTAAATTGAATTTAATATAGTACCCACACCAATTTTACCTAATTATGCACTGAATTTTAAGTATAAGAAGGTAAAAAAATTGTTTTGAATTATTATTCAAATTAATGGACTTCAGAGACAAATTCACGAAATTATTAATTATGTTTTTACTATTATCTAATTATCTAGTTAATCGATGGTACTAATGTATTTAAGAATATCTTGTAATATAATTTGTCAAAGCTTTCTAAATTAAACATATTAGTTGAATGCCTAGAAACTGAAAAAAACATTTATAATAAACTCGCAAACCTGTATACATATTGAAACTGGAATTTTTGTGGATTTTTTTTCAGGATTTGAGTAGACATCCTGCTTTTGTTTCATATTTAAATAGTGATTTCGATTTTACAGAATTATCCAATTATAGGATTTCTCTATTTTTTACCGTCTTCACAACCAAAAGATTTTTGAAAAATATTAATAACCAACATTTTTATTTTCTCAGACCTGCCTTCTGCAGAATTTGTACGTCAACCCCCAGAATTCGGCGAAGAGTGCAGATGGCTCCCACTGTAAGTATAAATTTTAATTTGTTTATTTTACGGACATTTAAATAAGAAATAATTTGTTTTTTAAAATCTGAAGTACAACTACAATTTATTTTTTAATTACGAAATTCTTAGAAATTGACCAAAAAACAAGAATTTAACGATCAAATTTGAACACACTCTTAAATGTCTCCATTCAAATTAAAAAGATGAAAGGAAAAAGGCAACCTCAAATCCCCTCCTTTATTTTTTCGCTCGTCTTTATAATTTTTTTAAAATCACAATCAAAAAACATTTTTTAAAAATCTACCAACATTTCGGTGTTCATTCAACCGGGAATTTTGTTCAACGGGAAAAAATCGGGAATTTGATTCAGCTACTCTAACTTTTAGTTGTAACAGGAAATTTTCTAAAATTATTATAATTTTGAGCTGGGACAAGGGAAAATTGTAAAAATACATTAATATATATAAAATCATTTGGAACACCTTAAAATTATTGAAATCTATTAAAATTTCCGTCGAATCTTTTAAAATATCCTAAAATCTTTGAAATTGCATTGAAATGTTTGTAAATTATATATTGAAATCCTAGGAAATTTCTCAATTCTTGTGAATAAATTCTTTAAAGTCCACTAAAATGTTATAAAATCCCGCGAAATCTGATATTTCATGAAATCCTGGTCAATTTATTAAAATAACTTGAGACCCTTTAAAATCCCTTAAAATTATTGAAATCCTCGGAAATCTTATAAAACACCTTGGCATTTTTTTAAATACTCTAAAATATTTCAAATCCTTTTCAACGTTTGAAAATCCCTTGAAATCTTTCGAAACCCTTTGAAACTTTTTTTTTAAAGCTCTTGGGATCTTTTAAAATATTCTAAAATCTTTAAATTCTTTGGAAATACCTTGAAGTATTTGAAAATCTTTGAAATGCTACGAAATCTCTCAATTCTTGTGAATAAGTTCTTTGAAATCCAATAAAATATTATAAAAACCCGGAAATTACATGAAATCTGATAAATCCTGGAAAATTGATCATAATACCTTGAGAGCTTTAAAAATCTCTTAAAATTATTGAAATCTTCGAAAATCTAATCAGATACCTTGGAATCTTTTAAAATACCCTAAAATATTTCAAATCCTTTGAAATTTTTGGAAATCCTTTGAAATCTTTTGAAATCCTTTGAAACATTGTAAAGCTCTTGAAAATTCCTGGGTGGTTTTAAAAATATCTCAAAATCTTTAAAATCCGTTTGAATACCTTCAAATTACTGAAATCTATTAAAAATTCGTTTGCATTTTTTAAAATGCCCTAAAATATTTAAAATCCTTTGAAATATTTTGAAATCCCTTGATACTTTTTAAAGCTCTTGAAAATTCCTTTGAATTTTAAAAATACCCAAAAATCTTTAAAATTATTTGAAACCCCTTTCAATTATTGAAATTAATTGCAAATTCCTTGGAAACTTTTAAAATACCCTAAAATATTTGAAATCCCTTAAAACTTTTTTAAGCTCTTGAAAATTCCTTTGTTTTTTTTAATGCCCTGAAGTCTTAAAAATTCTTTCAAATCCCTTCAAAATATTTAAGTCAATTGAAAATTCTTTAGAATCTTTTGAAATATCCGTAAAGCTTAAAAATTCTTTTGATGACATCGGATAATATTTCCTGAAATCCTGGAAAATTTGTTAAAATAATTTGAGAGCTTTTAAAATCCCTTAAAATCATTGAAATCCTCGGAAATCTTATAAAATACCTTGGAATCTTTTAAAAAACCTTAACATATTTAAAATCCTATGCAATTTTGGAAAATTCCTTGGAAGCTGTAAAAATAGCCTAAAATCATTAAAAACCTTAGGAATACCTTCAAATAATTGAAGTCTATGAAAAATACCTTTGAATTTCTTAAAATACCCTAAATTATTTAAAGTCCTTTGAAATATTTTGAAATTCCTTGAAACTTATAAAAGTTCTTTAACATTACTTGGAATTTAAAAAAAAACTCTAAAAGCTTTAAAATTCTTTGGAATCCATTCAAATTATTGAAAGCTATTAAAATTTCCTTAGATTCTCTTAAAATGCCCTAAAATATTTAAAATCCTTACAGATCTTTTGAAATCACTTGAAACTTTTAAAAGCTCTTGAAAATTTCTTAGAATTTTTAAAAATACCCGAAAATCCTTTGGGATCACTTCAAATGATTGAAATCTGTTATAAATCTAAGATATTTCAAATCCTTAAAAAAAATGTTAATCCCTTGACATTTTTTAAGGCTTCTGAAAATTCCTTGGAATTAGAAGAAGGCAATATCCTGATCCCTGTTCCAACTCAGAATTATAATTCTTTCCCAAAATTCCCTGTTCCAAATCAGAATTAACAATTGACCGTGGGAAAACCGGGAAATGACCGGAAATTTAAAATCATCTGTCAAGTCTATAAAACAAATTTTCAACAATTCAAAACCCATGAGAAATTAAAATTTTGATTCATTCTGAATTTAATTTCTTAAATTTTAATCTATTTTTTACAGTGGTTTCCAACGTCTCTGACGAGGAAATGCAGGAGCACTACGACAACTTTTTTGAAGATGTCTTTCTCGAGTGCGAAGAAAAATATGGAGAAATTGAAGAAATGAACGTGTGTGACAATCTGGGTGATCATCTCGTTGGGAATGTTTATATCAAATTTCGAAGAGAGGAAGATGCTGAAAAAGCAGTAAATGATTTAAATAATCGTTGGTTTGGTGGACGACCAGTTTATGCTGAACTTTCACCTGTGACCGATTTCAGGGAAGCTTGCTGTCGCCAGTATGAAATGGGGTAAAATAAATTAAAATCAATTTAATATATCATTTAATTTTAATTATTATTACCTAGATTCTTAATTTTTAATATTCTATCTTTTCTGGGCCAATTTCATTTTTAATAGTTGAATTAAATTCATGCCTGAAGGGCACCAGTTTATTTTTTAAATTATGAGACAAAAATTCACCTTAAATTTTAAAAATCCCCTAAAACACCCAAAATCTAGAATTTTGACCCAATTTTCCCCCTTTCCGCCTTTATTTACAAAGTTTCGATTCATGTTTTAAGAATCATAAACAGAAATTCAAAACATTACAAAACAAGACGCTTCGTTTTGATAATACCAATTTTAAATATTTCCAAAACAGGGGAAATAAGGAGATTTTTCACAAAAAAAGGGGAACAAATTGTTTTAAATCAAATCAATGTAGGTAAGAAAATTAAATTCAAATTGAAATGATTAAAATTCCAGTTCAATTAAAAAAAAAATTCTCAACAAAAAATGTAGTAGTTGATATTTGAAGCAAAAATTATTTTTATTTTAAACCAAAAACAGTTGAATTCAACCAAAAAGACGAATTTTATACAAAATAATTAATTTTTCTACCAAAAAAGGTTTCTCAGTTAAGAAAGAAAACAATTTTCAACTAAATTTTTGAATTTCAAGCCAAAAAGACGAATTTTCAACAAAACAGTTGATCTTTCGACCCGAAAATATGAATTTTAAACAAAAAAGTTTAATTTTCTACCAAAATAGTTGAATTTTTAACACAAAAATATGAATTTTCATCCAAGAAGATTAATTTTCTACCAAAAAGACGAATATTCAACTAAATTGATGAATTTTCAACAAAAAAAAAGAATTTTTAACAAAGTAGTTTAACTTTAGCCAAAAAGATAAATTTTCAAACAAGTAGTTGAATTGTCAACCAAACAAATATGAATTCTCGACGAAAAAAGTATTTGATATTGCAGCCAAAAAATATTTTTCATTGTTAACCGAATTTTTGAATCTTCAAGCCAAAAAGGTGAATTTTCTAAAAAACAGTTGAACTTTCATCCCGAAAATATCAATTTTCTACAAAAAAGTTGAATTTTCTACCAAAATAGTTGAATTTTTAACACAAAAAGACGAGTTTTCAACAAACTAGGTATATTTCCAAACAATGAGATACATTTTCAAATAAAATTATGAATCTTGAACCCTGAAAAATCAATATTCAACAAAGTAGTTCAGATTTTAACCAAATAGATGAATTTTCAACAAAAAATAGGAATTTTCATCCAAGAAGAATTATTTTCTACCAAAAAAGACAAATTTTCAACCAAAGAGATGAGTTTTCCACTGATATTATGTATCTTTAATTAAAAAAATGATTTTTTGAACAAAGTAGTTCTACTTTAATTAATTAAATTTATATTTGATGTTATAGTGTTTGCGAGATTTGTATAAGTAATTATAATTTATTTTAGTTTTTTTTCTACTGACTTTTCAACAAAATAGTTGATTTTTCAGTCAAGAAAGAAAAAAAATGTTGACCAAATTGTTTAATTTTCAATTAAATATCTGAATCCTCAACCAAAAAAGATTAATTTCCAACCACGCAGGTGCATTTTCAACCAAAAAAGATTAAATTTCTACAAAAAAAAAAAGAGTTTTCAAACAAAAGACGAATTTTCAACAAAGTAGTTGAGGTTTCAACCAATAAAGATTTTTCAGCCAAGGAAGAAAAAAAAACAGAATTGTGAAATTTTCAGCCAAATAATAAAATTGTTAACCAAAAAAGATGAATTGTCAATTAAAAATAGAATATGTAGTAGACTTTCCAACCAAAAGGAATTAACTTTCTAAAGAAACCATCAGTACGAATTGTTTTTTTAGTAGAAAAATAATGTCGTTAAATGAAACATCATCTTTTTAGTTAACGATTCTTTTTTTTAGTTGGAAAATGAATTACTTTGTTGAGAATTTGTCTTTTTGTCAGAAAATGAATCTTTTGTGTTGAAAATACAACTTTTTGGTAAAAAATTAATTTTTTCGGTTGAAGGTTAATCATTTTTTAGTTAAAAATTCATTTCTTTAATTGAAAATCTAACTGTGTATTCCATTTTTTGTAGAAAATTGATCTTTCTTGATAGTTTTGTAATAATTGATATTTTAACCAAAAAAAGATTATCATTCTAAATTAGAAACATTTGAATTGAACCAAAAAGGACGAATTTTCAACAAAATGGTTGAATTCTCAACCAAGAAAGATGAATTTTTAACGAAACAGTCGCATTTTTAACCAAAAAGCTAAGATTTCTACGAAACAATTAAATTTTCAACCAAATAAATGAATTTTCAATAGAGGGGATTAATTTTCTACCCAAAAAGATGAATTCTCAACAAAATACATATATTTAAATCCATTAGTTGAATTTTAAACCAAGAAGATTAATTTTCTACGTGATAAGATGAATTTTCAACAAAATACATAAATTTTTTATCGAATAGTTGAATGTTTAACCAAGAAGATTAATTCTCTACGAGAGAAGACGAATTTTCAACAAAATAAATACATTTTTACGAAATAGTTGAAGTTTCAACCAAGAAGATTAATTTTTTTACCAAAAAAGACGAAGTTTCAACAAATTACATACATTTTCAACTAAATAGTTTGGACAGTGGGTGTGATATTAGTTCAATTTTTTTTTGCATAATCTTTATATTTTTTTCTAACATTTTTTATCTAAATAATTGAATTTTTAAACTAAAACATATAATTTTTAACCAAAAAATGGAGTAGTTTAATTTTCATTTAAGAGAATTTTCAACCGAAAAACTAATTTTCTACAAAACAAAAATTTTGTACCAAATATTTGTATTTTCAAGTCAAAAAGACGAATTTTCTACAAAAGCGTTGATAGTTTTGAAATAATTCATATTTCAACCAAGAAAAGATTTTCACTTTTAAATAAAAAACAGTTGAACCAAAAAGGACGAATTTCCAACAAAATAGTTGAATCCTCAACCAAAAAAAAATTACTTTTCAACCAGAAAGATGAGCTTTCTACAGAAAAAGTTGAATTTTTAACCAAATAGTTAAATTTTCAACGAAAAAGATGAATTTTCAACACAGAAGATTAATTTTCTATCAAAAAAAAAAAAAAAAAGAAAAGACGAATTTTCAAAAAAACACGTAAATTTTTAACCAAATAATTGAATTTTCAAACAAGAAGGTTAATTTTCTACCACAAAATACGAGTTTTCAACAAGTCATACATTTTTTAACAAATAGTTACATTTTTAACCAAGAAAGTTATTTTTGACCAAAAAAACGAATTTTCAATAAATTACATAAATTTTTAAACTAAAAAAGATGAATTTTAAATAAATAAAAAAAACGCATTTTCAACTAAAATTGTGAATCTTCAGCCAAAAAAATGAATGAATTTTCAACAAAAAATTGAATGGTTGATATTTCAGCAAGAAAAGATTTTAATTTAAAATCAAAAGTAGTGAGATTTAACCAACAAAAACGAATTTTCAACTAAATAGTAGAATTTGCTACCAAATTCTATTTTCGAATCGAAAACACGAATTTTCTACAAAAAAGTAGAATTTTCAACCGAAACAGATAAGTTTTTACCAAGACAGTTGCTATTTATAATAAAAAAGGTGAAATTTCTACAGAAAGAGGTGAATTTTCCAACCAAAAAGATGAATTTTCAACACAATAATTCAATTTTCAACCAAATAATAAAATTTTCAACCAGAAAAGATGAATTCCTAAACAAAAATATAGTCTTTTCAACCGAAACGAATGAACTTTCAACCAAAAATAGTTATATTTTCTTATTGTGTTCCATTAATTCAATTCACATTTAAAAGGAAAAAAGAGAAAAAGAGGGGAATAGGTAAAAAGATAAATAAATAGGAATTTTGGTAATTTATAGACTAAAGAATAAAATTTTATATAAACACTTAAGTTCATTATTAAAGCTTTAAAAATATTAGATTGAAAAACTGGAAATTTTGCTTAAAAAATAAAGTTATTTTTCTATTGCACACGTTTTCATTTCGGACTATAAACTTTTAAATTTGGATCATAAATAAGTTTAATACTTGAAAAATTTTATGACACTATTTTCACACTTTTTTTCAAATTTGTGACATTATTTATACTATTTTTGATCTCTGGAGTGAGTGCGAGAGAATTTCGAAATGGGGATTTTGTAGCAACCGTGATAATTCTTATTGCAAAGCTATCTTAAAATCATTTACTATTTTCAGAGAGTGCACTAGATCCGGATTCTGCAATTTCATGCACATCAAACCGATTTCCCGAGAACTTCGTCGTTACATCTACAGTCGAAAGAAGGGCGGAAGCAAAAAATCGCGATCTCGATCAAAATCTCGTGGTCGCAGTGAGAAAAAGCGCAGATCCCGCTCTCGAGGAAAGTCTAGGTCCAGGGAACGTCGCAGATCCGGAAGATACTAAAAGACAAAGGCTGATCCATTTTCAGTTATATTTTCTCTCCCAACCTTTGTAAATATGTTAAAATTGTTCAAACAAATATTGCCTTATTTGTGTGACTCGTTTTCATACTTAATTAGTATGCCAAAAATTATTCTTCGTCTAGTTTCCCAAAAATCTATACATAAATGAAATTTTTCATTTTCATAGGTAATCGTAATTGCTATTGTCTACATTTTTTAGAAATGCAATAAAATAATCATGCCTTTTGATGAAAAAAATCTTATCTTTCAATAACACGTAGACGTGTTTAATCTTATCATTTTAGAGAAATATTCAAAGTGATTCAGTCAATCACCATCGCAGGGAAAATCACTTTTTAGTCACGTTTTAAAGATAAAGTCACTATAGTGTCTTTTAAAAAATAAAAGGATGACTTTAGTCACTTCTTTCAATAAATTAAACAGGAAAACCAAGGATTTTGGCTTTTTTTTTAATTACTTTCAATTCTTTTGAATTCCTTTTGAATTATTTTGAATTCAGCCTGAATTCTTTTAAATTCCTTTGAAATCCACTGATTTCAATGGATTTTTTTTATTTGAAACATTTTGTTTTATTAACTTGAAATATTTTTTATTCTTTTGAATTCTTTGGAATTCTCTTGAATTTTTTTAGTTACACGGAATTGTTATTATTTACCCTGAATTCTGTTAAATTCTTTTGAAATACACTCATTTCAATGGATTTTTTTTATTTTAAACATTTTGTTTTATTAACTTGAAATATTATTTATTCTTTTGAATTCTTTGGAATTCTCTTGAATTTTTTTAGTTACCCCAAATTGTTATTATTTACCCTGAATTCTGTTAAATTCTTTTGAATTCATTGGAATTCTCTTGATTTTTTTATTTACCCTGATTTTTTTTTATTTCACTTGAATTCTTCTAAATTCACTCAATTCAATGGATCTTTTTTTAATTCACCCGTAAGTCTTTTAAATTAAACTTGAATTCTTCTAAATTCCAAAAAATTTTACTGAAATCAGTGGAATATTTTAGATTTTTTTTCAATTAATGTGGAATTCAACCCGAATTGTTATTATTTATCCTGAATTATTTGTAAATCTCTTGATTGTTTTTTAAATGTAACGTGCATTGTTTTTAATTCACATGAATTCTTGTAAATTTGCTCAATTCTACTAAATTCAGTTGCTTTTTTTTTAATTCGCCCTGAAGCCTTAAAAATCACCTTGAATTCTTCTAAATTCCCTACAATTTTATTTGCAAATCAATTACATTTTTTTTTCAATTCATTCAGAATTCAACATGAATTGTTATTATTTATCCTGAATTATTTTTAATTCTTTTGATTTCGGTTGAAATCTCTTTAATTTTTTTATTTATCCTGAATTATTTTAAAGTCCTTTGAATTTGTCTAAATTCCCTACAATATTTTACTGAAATTAGTGGAATATTTTGTATTTAAAAAAAATACATTTGGGATTCAACCTGAATCCTTATTATTTATTCTGAATTCTTTGGAAATCTCTTAATTTTTTTTTAATTTACCCTGCATTTTTTTTTTATTCGCTTGAATTCTTCTAAATTCAATCAATTCTTCACAATTCAATGGATTTTTTTTAATGCACCCCGAAGTTTTCAAATTCACCTTGAATTCTTTTAAATTCCATCTAATTTTACTGAACTGAAATATTTTGGATTTTTTTCAATTAATTTGAAATCATTCGGAATTCAGCCTGAATTATTATTGTTAATCTTGAATTCTTGTTAATTCTTTGAAATTCTCTTGATTTTTTTTGCATTCACTTGAATTCTTCTAAATTATCTCAATTTAATGGATTTTTTTTAATTCACCTTGAATTCTTCTAAATTCCATCTAATTTTACTGAAATCAATGGAATATTTTGGATTTTTAACATTTTCTTTCATTTATATGAATTGATTTGGAATTCAACCGGAATTCTTATTATTCATCCGGAATTCTTTAAATTCTTTAGAATTCTTTTGATTTTTTTTTCAATTTACCATGAATTTTTTTTTAAATTCATTTGAATTCTTCTAAATTCCTCTCAATTTAATGGATTTTTTCGAATTTTTTTCTTTAATTCAACCTGAAGTCTTTTTAATTCACCTTGAATTCTTCTAAATTCCCTACAATTTTACTGAAATTAATGGAATATATTTTTTTTCAATTCATTTAGAATACAATCTAAGTTGTTAATGTTTATCTAAATTCTTTTGAATTCATTGGAATTCTCTTAATTTTTTTAAATTCATCCTGAAAACATTTCAAGTCACTTTGAAATCTTCTAAAAATGGAATTTTTTTCAATTCATTGGAATTATTTTAGAATTCAGCCTACATTTTTATTAATTTATCCTGAATTCTTTTAAATTCTTTTGAATTTTTAGGCATTTCGTTAAATTCTTTTAAATTCCCCTGAATTTTTCTCAGTCGAGTCCAAATTTAATGAGTTCAATGCATTTTTGAAATATTTTTGAATTGTTTTCAATTTAATTTTTTTTAATTCACCTTGAATATTTTATGAATTTCATTGTATTCTTCTCATTTTCTTTAAATTTCTCTAAATTAACGCGAATTTGATATAATTCTTTCATTTTTTTTCGATTCATTTAAATTCTGTTGAATTCGCCATGAATTCTGTTCACTTCCAAATTACTCAATTCGAGGGGAATTTTGTGATTTTTTCAATTTTGTTTAATTAAATTATTTTTTAATTGTTATGAATTTCATCAGTGTCTCTTGAATTCCCTTGAATTCTTCTAAATTCACTCAAATTTCACAGAAATCAGTCGAATGTTTGGGATTTAACAAATTTTTTTAACTCATTTGAATTACTTTGGAATATTTGGAATTCACCCTGAATTCTCATTAATTTATCCTGAATTCTTAAAAAAAATTTAATCTTTGGAATTAAATTTTTTTTTAATTTTCGCTGAATTTGGTTTAATTCGCTTGAATTCTTCTAAATTCATCCAATTTTACTCAATAAAATGACTAACATTTTTTAAAATTATTCTTTCAATTCACCCTAAGTCTTTCAAATTCACCTTGAATTTTTAGGAATTTATCAAATTCTTTCAAATTCCCTTGAATTCTTCTTTAAATTTTACTGCAATCAGTGGAATATTTTGGATTGTTTAAAAATTGGTTTGAAGTTCGCCCTAAAATTTTATGAATTTCGTCGAATTCTAATTTTCCTTACATTTTGATAAATTCACTCGAATTTTATTTAATTCTTTGTTGTTGTTTTTTGTAAGTTTTTGAATTTATCCGGAATTCTTGGAAATTTCATCGAATTCTTTTGAATTAAAAAGAACATGAGTCAATTTTAGTCGCGTTTTGGGTTAGAATTATTTTAGAATTCAGCCTAAATTTTGATTAATAAATCCTAAATTCTCTTTAATTCTTTGGAATTTTTAGGTACTTCATTAAATTCTTTTAAATTCTCTTGCATTTTTCTCAAACAAGTCCAAATTTAATGAGTTCAATGAATTTTTGAAATATTTTTGGGTTTCAATTAAATTTTTTTGTTATTCACCTTGAATTTTTATGAATTTTATTTTATTATTAATTTATTATTTTATCTCTGAATTCTTTTAAATTCACTTGAATTCTTCTAAATTCTGCCAATTTTACTCAATAAAATGACTCACATTTTTTTAAATTATTCTTTTAATTCATCCTAAGTCTTTCAAATTGCCTTGAATTCTTCTAAGTTCATTTCAATTTTACTGGAATCAGTGGAATATTTTGGATTGTTTAAAAATTGGTTTGAAGTTCGCCCTAAATTTTTATGAATTTCGTCGAATTCTAATTTTCCTTACATTTTGATAAAT
>CAKNYM010049348.1:156995-192002 GCA_932195095.1 Andricus curvator
TCTTTGTTGTTGTTTTTTGTAAGTTTTTGAATTTATCCGGAATTCTTTAAAATTCACCTGGAATTCTTGGTAATTTCATCGAATTCTTTTGAATTCAAAAGAACCTTAGTCAATTTTAGTCGCGTTTTTGGGTTAGAAATTAATCACTTTTTCAGTTTAAATGGGTCACTTTTTTCAAGTAAATTTGGATGTGGCAGCCCTGCCATCGGAAATAGTGAAAACTAATTTTTTTTAAATACTAGAAAAAATATTTGTTTTGTAGATAATAATTATGTAATAGAATATCAAGCAAACTTATACGAACTTAATTTGATATTCCCGCCAAATGGGACTAGAACTATTTACTCGGTCAATAATTTAGCATTCTATATATTTATCTGCCGATAAAGTAGATTTGTATTAATTGATTTTCAAAAGAAAATTCATCAAATATATCGAATATATACATTTTTGATAAACAATATATAATGAAAAGTTATTTATATTGCATATAAATCGTCAAAGTTATATTATATAGCCAGATTGATCAATTTTTCGGATTTTTTGTTATTTTGAGGTTATGTTAAAAAATTTCGGATGCGTTCAACGTTTCTTTTTGTGTGAATATGCGCATCCGTGGGATTTAAATTTCTGAGAACAACGACATTTCCTTCCGACCTACCGTGTTTATTAATTGTCGTCAACAATTTTGAGAATGGAGTATTCTCAAATTATTAAAGATATTTTGAAAAATCCACCCTTTCATATAAACACAACATGTCCTTCATATGTGAAACGTCTTCTTCCGGAGTTGGAAGACCGTGCTTTTGTTATTTTCCATAAAAAAGTAAGTTTATTTGATTGTTGTTATCGTATTTTGTCACAGAATTTACTGTAAATCTTTACTTCAGAAAATAGGAGAATCCGCACAAGTTACTAGAATTTCAACAGAAGAATATGAACAAACAGGTTAGAATTTTTATGTATTTTCATTCTAATTTTTAGGATTATTTTTATTCTTTTTTTATAACTGATTTAATATTGACATTTGAAATTCTTCGGTGATCAATCAATTTAATTTTAAATAACAAACAGTGTATAATAATTCGATCAAGGATATTGAAATATTTAAAAAATTTGACTTTTGAATTTCAAAATTTATTATTGTAGTTGTGGCGGAGCCTTTGGGGGCACAAGGGGCAATGCCCCCCCCCCCCAGACGTTGACCAGGGTGGGACAGAGTAGTGACTTGCCCCCCTCTGGAATCGAATAATTAAATTCATCGAATAGTTTGAATTTTTTCAAAAATCTACCTGAAATCTTTGTGAAATAATTGAAGTATTTGTGAAATCTTTTGCATCTATCCGAAATTTTTGGGAAATTTACTGAAATATTTGTGAAATCTTTGATAATATTTTAGAAATTATTGATATATTTGGTAATATTTGTGAAATTATTGATATCTTTGGAAAATCATTGAAATTTTTGTGCAATCCTTGAAATCTATTTAAAATCTTGGCGAAATATTTAAAATCTGTGTGAAATATTCGAAATATTAGGTAATATTTGTGAAATTATTGAAATCTTTGGAAAATCATTGAAATTGTTCTGAAATCTTTGGGAAATTATTTGAAATATTTGGGAAATCTTTGGAAATTTTTGATAATATTTGAGAAATTATTGATATATTTGGTAATATTTGTGAAATTATTGGTATTAATTATTATGGTATACATTGAAATCTTTGGAAAATGATTGAAATCTCTGTGCAATCTTTGAAATCTATCTAAAATCTTTGCGAAATATTTGAAATCTTTGTGAAATATTTGCGAAATATTTGATAATATTTGTGAAATTATTGAAATATTTGGAAAATCATTGAAATGTTTGAAATCTGTGTAAAATCTTTGCGAAATATTTGAAATCTTTGGGTAGTCATTGAAATATTTGGGAAATTATTGAAATATTTCTGAAATCTTTGGAATTTTTTTCGAAATATTTAATAATATTTGAGAAATTATTGAAATCCTTCAAATCTATCTAAAATCTTTGCGAAGTATTTGTGAAATCATTGAAATGTTTGTGAAATCTTTGTAAAATCTTTGTAAAATCCTGTAATCTTTCTGAAATATGTGGTAATATTTGTGAAATTATTAAAATCTTTGGAAAATCAGTGAAATCTTTGGGAAATTTACTGAAATATTTGTGAAATCTTTGATAATATTTGAGAAATTATTGATATATTTGGTAATATTTGTGAAATTATTGATATCTTTGGAAAAACATTGAAATTTTTGTGCAATCCTTGAAATCTATTTAAAATCTTGGGGAAATATTTGAAATCTGTGTGAAATCTTTGCGAAATATTCGAAATATTTGATAATATTTGTGAAATTATTGAAATCTTTGAAATCTATCTAAAATATTTGCGAAATATTTGTGAAATCATTGAAATATTTGTGAAATCTTTGGAAAATCATGTAATCTTTCTGAAATATTTGGTAATATTTTTGAAATTATTGAAATCTTTGGAAAATCAGTGAAATCTTTGGGAAATTATCGAAATATTTGTGAAATCTTTGATAATATTTTAGAAATTATTGATATATTTGGTAATATTTGTGAAATTATTGATATCTTTCGAAAATCATTGAAATTTCTGTGCAATCCTTGAAATCTATTTAAAATCTTGGCGAATTTGAAATCTGTGTGAAATTTTTTCGATATTTGTTAATATTTGTAAAATTATTTAAATCTTTGGGAAATCATTGAAATCTATCTAAAATCTTTGCGAAATATTTGAAATCTTTGTGAAATCATTGAAATATTTTTGAAATCTTTGCGAAATATTTGAAATGTTTGATAATATTTTTGAAATTATTGAAATCTTTGGGAAATCATTGTAATCTTTGTGCAATCTTTGAAATCTGTCTAAAATATTTGCGAAATATTTGAAATCTTTGGGAAATCATTGAAATCTTTGTGAAATTTTTGGAAATCTTTGCGAAATATTTGATAATATTTGTGAAATTATTGAAATCTTTGTGAAACCCTTAGAAAATCATTGAAATCTTTGTGAAATCTTTCTGATATCTTTGGAAATCTTTTCAAAATATTTGATATATTTTTGAAATATTTGGTAATATTTTAGAAATTATTGAAACCATTGAAGTCTTTGTGAAATCTTTTTAATCTGTCCGAAATCTTTACGAAATACTTTAAATCTTTGTGAAATTGTTGAGAAATCATTAAAATCCTTGTGAAATATCTGATAATATTTGTGAAATTATTGGAATCTTTGGGGAATCATTGAAGACTTTGTGCACTCTTTGAAATCTACCTGAAATTTTTGAAATCTTTGTGAAATCATTGAAATATTTGTGAAATCTCTGAAAATCTTTGCGAAATATTTGAAACGTTTGATAATATTTGTGAAATTATTGAAATCTTTGGGAAATCATTGTAATCTTCGTGCAATCTTTGAAATCTATCTAAAATCTTTGCGAAATATTTGTGAAATCATTGAGATATTTGTGAAATCTTTGGAAAATCATGTAATCTTTCTGAAATATTTGGTAATATTTGTGAAATTATTGAAATCTTTGAAAAATCAGTGAAATCTTTGGGAAATTATTGAAATATTTGTGAAATCTTTGATAATATTTTAGAAATTATTGATATATTTGGTAATATGTGTGAAATTATTGATATCTTTCGAAAATCATTCAAATTTTTGTGCAATCCTTGAAATCTATTTAAAATCTTGGCGAAATATTTGAAATCTGTGTGAAATTGTTTCGAAATATTTGTTAATATTTGTGAAATTATTGAAATCTTTGAGAAATCATTATAATCTTCGTGCAATATTTGAAATCTGTCTAAAATATTTGCGAAATATTTGAAATCTTTCTGAAATCTTTGGGAAATCATTGAAATATTTGTGAAATTTTTGGAAATCTTTGCTAAATATTTGATAATATTTGTGAAATTATTGAAATCTTGGTGAAACCCTTGGGAAATCATTAAAATTTTTGTGCACTCTTTGAAATCTATTTGAAAATTTTGTGAAATAATTGAAATCTTTAAATCTATCCGAAATCTTTGCGAAATATTTGAAATCTTTGAAATTCTTAGAAAATCATTGAAATCTTTGTGAAATCTTTCTGATATCTTTGGAAATCTTTTCAAAATATTTGATATATTTTTGAAATATTTGGTAATATTTGTGAAATTATTGAAACCACTGAAGTCTTTGTGAAATCTTTTTAATCTGTCCGAAATCTTCACGTAATACTTGAAATCTTTGGGAAATCATTAAAATCTTTCTGAAATCCTTGTGAAATATTTGTGAAATATTTGAAATATCTGATAATATTTGTGAAATTATTGAAATCTTTGGGAAATCATTGAAGTCTTTGTGCACTCTTTGAAATCTATCCGAAATCTTTGCGTAAGATTTGAAATCTTTGAAACCATTAGAAAACATTGCAATCTGTGTGAAATCTTTCTGATATCTTTGGGAATCTTTTCAAAATATTTGAAATCTTTTCAAAATATTTGAAATCTTTTCATAGTATTTGAAATATTTGGTAATATTTGCGAAATTATTGAAATCATTGATGTCTTTGTGAAATCTTTTAAATCTATCTGAATTCTTTGCGAAATATTTGAAATCTTTGGGAAATCATTAAAATCTTTGTGAAATCTTTGCGAAATATTTTTGAAATATCTGACAATATTTGTGAAATTATTGAAATCTTTGTGAAATCTTTGAAATCTATCTGAATTTTTTATAAAATATTTTTAATATATCCGCAATCTTTGCGAAATATTTGAAATTTTTGTGAAATCATTGAAATCTTTGTGCAATCTTTGAAATCTATCTGAAATCTTTGGGAAATTTTTGAAATCTTTGTGGAATCTTTTAAATCTATCCAAAATATTTGTTAAATTTTTTAATCTTTGGAAAATCATTGAAATCTTTGTGCACTCTTGGAAATCTATCTGAAATCTTTGCGAAATATTTGAAATCTTTGTGGAATCTTGAGAAAATCATTGAAATCTTCGTGAAATCTTTCTAAAATCTTTCGAAATGTTTGCGAAATATTAAAAATATTTTTGAAATATTTGGTAATATCTGAAAGATTTGTGAAACCTTTGAAAAATCATTGAAGTCTTTGTGAAATCTTATTAATCTATCCGAAATCCGTGCTAAATATTTGAAATCTTTGCAAAATCTTTGGGAAATCATTGAAATCTTCGTGCAATCTTTGAAATCTTTGCGAAATATTTGTGAAGTTTGTGAAACCTTTGGAAAATCATTGAAATCTTTTTGAAATCTTTGGCAATATGAATCTTATACCTGTATTTATTATTTACCATTTATTGTTCATTTATTATTTATGATTTATGTAAAATTTTTACGTAGTATAATATCATTATACTATGTACAAATTGTGCCATTGATTATATTATTAGTCTATGCCCCTGTCCCCACCTAGAAAAGAAAAAGGCTCCGCCGCTTCTGTATTATTGCTGTGCAATTTATAATTTAATTTATTTTTACTGTAAATCAATTAATTAAATACGAATTTACCCGCAACTAAAAACTCTTTAAAATTACTTTTAACTATATATTTTTTAATAATATTTTTTTTTATAGAATCTTAGGATGTAGAATATTTTTTAAATAATTTTTTCAATTTAATTATGATTTAGATTCAGAAGTGACTGGGTCGCCTTTGGAATATTCTTTTGGCAAAGATAGTTTCAATGAATCAATAATCAATCCGAAAAGATATTGGTTAATGAAAGAAGAATATCATCTTCCAATCAAGGTAGAAGATGCTCGGTAAGAAAATCTAATCATTAAATCGATTACTTAATAAGTTTACGAGATTTAACAAAATTAAAAAATTTTTATTAACTAGCATTTTGGTTAATAAATTATACTCGTAGGCAGACTTCACAATCTTTCCCCTATTCCCCTCTTTTCGCATTTTTTAAAGAATTCTTTTTTCCCTCATTTTCAAGAAATTCTCCTTTTTCTTCGTTTTTTTGCTTAAGTGCGAAGTAAATTAATAGAATATAATAATATAATCCAACTTTTTTTGGTTAACAGTAAATTATGTTTGGTTGAAAATTATACTTTTATATGTTTAGATTCTTGAAAATTTGACTATTTTGTTGAAAATTCGTCTTTTTTGGTTGAATTTAACTGCTTTTTTATTTTAAATTAAAATACTTTTTAGCTGAAATATGAACTATTACATTTTTGGTTAAAAATTAATTTTTGTTTGTTTTTTGAAAATTCAACTACATTGTTAATTTTGTTGTTGAAGATTCATAATTTTAAATCTTCTTCATTATAGATTTAACTTTTTTTAAATTCGTATTTTTTGTTTGAGTTCAACTGTTTTTGGCTTAATTTAAAAATATTTTTGGTTGAAATATCAACTATTACATTTTTTGTTGAGAATTCATTTGTTTGGTCAAAAAATTTAACTGCATGGTTGACACTACATCTACTTTGTTAAAAAATCATGATTTTATTTGAAAATTCATCTCTGTGGTTAAAAATGTAATTATTTTCTTGAAAATGCGTCTTTTTTGGTTGAATTCGACTGTTTTTTATTTTAAATTAAAATATTTTTTGTTGCAATATCAACCCTTACATTTTTCGTTGAGAATTCATTTTTTTTTTGAAGATTCATAATTTTTGTTGAAAATGCGTCTTTTTTGGTTGAATCAACAGATTTTGACTTCAAATAAAATCTTTTTTGGTTGAAATATTAACTATTACATTTTTCGCTGGGAATTCATTTTTTTCTGACAATTCAACTACTTGGTTGAAAGTTGAACTACTTTGTTCGAAGATTAATTATTTTACTTGAAAATTCATATATTTGTTTAAAAATGTAATTATTTTGTTGAAAATGCATATTTTCGGTTTGAAAAGTCATTTTTTTTGTTTAACAATTAATCTTTCTTGGTTGAAAATTCGTCTTCATTCAATTCAAGAGTTTTTGGTTCAAAATAAAAATATTTTTTGGTTGAATATTGAACTTATTAGTTGAAACTTGAACTACTTTGTTAAAAATTCATTTTTGTTGTTGAAGATTCATAATTTTATTTGAAAATTCATCTCTTTGGTTAAAAATGTAATTAATCTTCTCGGTTATAAGTTGATTTTTTAGTTCAAAATTTAACTGTCTGGTTGAAAATAAATATTTTTTGGTATAAAGGTCGTCTTTCTTGGTTGAAAATGAATCTTTCTTGATTAAAAATTAACTTTTTGTTGAAAAATCAACTTTCCGAGTTGAAAATTCAAATTCAAAATTCAAAAAGTCGTCTGTTTTGCTTGAAAATTAATCTTGGTTGAAAATTAACTTTTTGTTTGAAAATTAATAATTTAATAATTAAAAAGGCAATATTTTTTTTTTAATGTTAGAATTTTAAAGAGCTTTAAATTTAATTTAATATAGCACCTACATTAATTTTATTCAGGAGAATTTATTCTCCCACTTTCGTGAAAAATCTACTTATTTAAAAAGTGATCCTTTTTGGTAAAAAAATCGCTTTTTTGGGTTGAAAATTCAACTATTTGGTTAAAAATTCAATTATTTTGTTAAAAAGTCGCCTGTTTTGCTTGAAAGTTCAACTATTTGGTTGTAAATGCAACTGTTTTGTGTTAAATTAATTTTTTTTGTCGAAAATTCAACTATTTGATTGAAAATGCAAATGTTTTTGGTCGAAGTTTAATCTCTTTTATTTAAAAATTAGATTATTTGGTAAAAAGTTCAACTATTGGCTTAAAAATTAACTTTTTAGCTTGAAAAGTTAACTTTTTGGTTGAAAATGCATCTCTTTTGGTAGAAAATTAATCTTTTTATGGCTGTGAAGTCTGCGTGGATAAAAGAATCTGAGCAACACTTTTCTTTGTTGTTTTAAAATCAATTAAGTCTTAGAAGCTTATTTTTAAGTACTATTCATTAAATCCAATCCTAATTAATGATTAATTAATAAAAAACGTTACAATTTTTTTTATTTGTATCAATTTTACAGCGCGGCGATAAATATGTGTCTAGAAAAAGCAAAACCTGATTGGAAACTTTCGATACTTGCAGTCTGTGATCAAAAAGATAAACAGCAGACTGTTTTGCTCGGAACTAGTTTCGAAAGTGATTGGCACAAAACGATTATAGTTAGTATTGAGGATCCAAAAGTGATTTCTCAAATTAAACCAGATTGTTCTGATTTTTTGAGGGAACATCTCAGAATGTCGTCTGCAAAACCACACGAAGTATGTGGAAATAAAAAATCTCTTAAATAATTTTTAAAACTAGATTTTTAATTAGGAAGTCTAAAATATTTCTTTTCATTTTTTTCTATAAAATAGCTTTGATTCTTTAAATTCATAAGATAACGACAATAAACTACGTTACCAATTTGATAGGGGGGGGGGGGGGTAAAAAAAACTTAATAAGTTTGAAGATCCTTTTCCCCTTTTTAAATAATATCTGTTTTTTTATGTTTTCAAGAAATTTCGCCTTTTTCTCGATTTTTCGTTAAAATTATTGTTTTGGTCATAAATTGTACTATTTTTTTGAAAATTTAATTATTTTTTTGAAAATTCAACTATTTTGTTAAAAACTCATCTTTTTTATCAAAAATTCTACAAATTGGTTGAAAGTTGTACTGCTTTGTTAAAAATTTATCAAATATTTTATCTTTTTTAGTTGAAAATTCGTATTTTTTCAGTAGAAAATTAATCTTCTCAGTTAATAATTCAGCTTTTTGTTGAATATTTATATTTTTGTATTGCTTTCTACTTTTTTTTTTTAAATTTAAATTAAAATCTTTTTGTGTTAAAATATCATCAATTACACTTTTCTTTGAGAATTCATCTTTTCTATTTGAAAATTCAACTATTGGTTGAAAATTCGTGTATTTTGTTGAGGATTCAACTATTTTGTTAAAAATTCGTCTTTGGTTAAATTCAGCTGTTTTTTTATTTTAAATTAAAATTTTTCGTTGAAATATCAAGTATTACAGTTTTCGTTGATAATTTATCTTTTCGATTTAAAAATTGAACTGGTTTGTAGAAAATTAGTCTTTTTAGCTTAAAAATTCAACAATTTGGCAGAAAATTAAAGTATATAGTTGAAAATTAACGTTATTGTTAAAAATTCTTATTTTTGGGTTGAAAATTCAATTTTTTTATAGAAAATATGTCTTTTTGTTTGAAAATTCATATTTTCGTAGATACCATCTTTTTTGGTAAAAAAAGGAACTTATTGGTTGAAAATTCTTTTTTTTTTTTTGTCAAAATTCAACAGTTTTTGTAGAAAATTGAACTATAGGGTTAAAAATTAAACTATTTATTTGAAAATTTAACTACTTGGTAGAAAATTAACTTTTTTGTTCAAAATTCATAGTGTCAGTTTAAAAATTCAACTGTTTTGTGGAGTACTCATCTTTGTTGAAAATTGGTCTTTTTCTGAAAATTAATTTTTTTGATTGTGGATTCAACTATTTTGTTAAAAACTCTTCTTTTTTTGGTTCAATTTAACTGGAAGAAAATTCATTTTTTGTTGAAAATTCATTTTTTAAGCTGAAAATTCATTTTTTCAGCTGAAAATGTAACTTTCATTTTTGGTTGAAAACTTATCTTTTTTAGTTGAAAATTCAACTATTTTGTACAAAATTCTACTATTTTGTTCAAAATTAATTTACTTATTTGAAAAATTAACTTCTTGGTGGAAAATTAATTTTTTTCTTAAAAATCCATAATAAAATTTATGTATATTGTTGAAAATTCGACTTTTTGAGTCGAAAATTAATCTTCTTTTTTGAAAATTAATCTTTTTCGAAAATTCATCTTATTTTTTGTGGATTCAACCGTTTTGTTAAAGATTCGTCTTGTTTTGTTCAATTTAACTAGTAGAAAATTCGTTTTTTTTGTTGATAATTAATTTTTTAAACTGAAAATGTAAATATTCCATTTTTGGTTGAAAATTCAACTGTTTTGGTAAAAAATTCAAATATTTGCTGTTGGGATGAAAATACAACTGTTTTGTAGAAAATTCATGTATTTTGTTGAAAATTCGTCTCTTTGGGTAGAAAATTTAACTGGTAGAAAATTCGTTTTTGTTTGTTAAAAATGTAACCATCCATTTTTGGTTTACATTTTTTTTATTTTTTTTTTGAAAATTCAACTATTTGGTTGAAAATTCAACTATTTGGTTAAAAATTAAACTATTTATTTGAAAAATTAACTACTTGGTAAAAAATTACTTTTTTGTTGAAAATTCATAGTGTTGGATGGAAAATTCAACTGTTTTCTGCAAAATTCATGTTTTTCGTTGAAAATTCGTCTTTTTGAGTTGAAAATTAATCTACTTTTTTGAAAAATCATCTTTTTTTTTTAATTAATTTTTTTAACTGAAAATGTAACTATTCCATTTTCGGTTTACATTTTTTTTTTTTGAAAATTCAACTATTTGGTTAAAAATTAAACTATTTATTTGAAAAATTAACTACTTGGTAGAAAATTACTTTTTTGTTGAAAATTCATAGTGTCGGATGGAAAATTCAAGTGTTTTCTGCAAAATTCATGTATTTCGTTGAAAATTCGTCTTTTTGAGCTGAAAATTAATCTACGTTTTTGAAAAATCATCTTTTTTTTAATTAATTTTTTAAACTGAAAATGTAACTATTCCATTTTCGGTTTACATTTTTTTTGTTTGAAAATTCAACTATTTGGTTAAAAATTAAACTATTTATTTGAAAAATTAACTACTTGGTAAAAAATTACTTTTTTGTTGAAAATTCATAGTGTCGGATGGAAAATTCAACTGTTTTCTGCAAAATTCATGTATTTCGTTGAAAATTCGTTTTTTTGAGCCGAAAATTAATCTACTTTTTTGAAAAATCATCATGTTTTTTTTTTTTTAATTAATTTTTTTAACTGAAAATGTAACTATTCCATTTTCGGTTAAAAATGATATTTTTTAGTTGAAAATGCAACTTTTTTCTTGAAGAATGATCTCTCTTGACTAAAAATTTCATTCTTGGTGAAAATTTTTCTTTGTAGGATTAGAATTCAACTATTTTGCTAAAAATTTAGTTATTTTTTTGAAAATTCAACAATTTTTTTTAAGCTTTCTTTGTGGTCGAAAATTCTACTCACTATAGAACAACTCATGCGGGGGGGGGGGCGTAAAAAATATCCCAAAATTGGTAACGTAGTTTGTGGATCCCTAATCTCCTACTTAAAAAACCTCTCTAAATGATTAAAACTGAATTTTTCTCAGGTAGAAGTCAATGTATTTTGTACCTACGAATTATTTGGTTCAAGGGAAGCTTTCACGAATTGGGCAGAGATTCCCAAAAGCAGTTTTGAAGGATATTTAAGTCTCGAACTTACATGGAATAGTTTATCGTTTTATCCACCATTGAGACAATCCACAAAATCTTTGGTAAATCTTAATTATCTAGAAGATAATAAACTAAAAAATTTCTTTCTGGAAAAAAAATTAATTCATTTATTTATCTAGGTGATGGAAATAGTAGCAGGATGGAAAGAAAGTCCCTTAGATCATTTGTGGGAAGAAATTTTGCTACTTAATCGCTATTTATCGATTTTGGGGGAATATGGAAAGAAAAATTTGAGTTCCAGATACAGCGTTATGCCTCTTCAATTTCCATCTACGTTTTCCCATCCGAATATCAAGGTAAATATTTAATGCCATAAAAAAATTCAAATAGAAAAGAAATAGGTTACTATCTCTGTTTTTCCTATTTCAGCATGGCGAGGAAATAATGGATAATCTCAATCGTTTATTGGCCGGCGACGATAGTTTTCTCGAAAATCGAGATAAAAATTCAAAAAAGACTTCAACTAGTGACGATAACATGGAAAATGATCTGACAATCAGCCAACTGTCGCAAGATTTATCGTGTAGGCAAAATTTGGACTTTACTGATCATCTCTGGACGATTTTGAAAGGTTCTGCGGATCACGCTCAAGTAACAGATTGTGTTCACACAGTATTCGAAGAAATAGAAAGAAAAGAGTACAAACCCCAGGTAAAAATCCAGACTGCACAGTTCGAAATGGTCTGAAAACAGGGGAAATAGGGTGATTTTTCACAAAAATAGGGGGAGTAGTAGTTGAATTTTTAACCCAATGGTCGAATTTTGAAACAAAAGTTTAAACTTTAATTAAAAACAGTTGCATTTTCAACTAAATAGTTAACCTTTTACACTAAAGAGACGAATTTTCAGCAAAATAGCTGAATTTTTAACTTGAAAATATGAATTTTTAACGAAATGTTAATTTTTCACCAAATAGTTCAATTTTCAGCCCAACAAGACGAATGATCAGCCAAAAAGGATGACTTTTTAACAAAATAGTTATATTGAATTTTTAACTAAAATTAATAATTTTTAATCAAAATAATGCATTTTTAACAAAGTAGTTACAATTTTAACCAAGTATTTTAATTTTTACAAAAAAAAGATGAAATCTCAACGAAAACTGTAATAGTTGATGTTTCAATCAAAAAAGATTTTAATTTTCAATCAAAAACAGTTGAATTCTTCAAAAAAGGCGAATTTTCAACAAAATAGTTGAATTTCCAGCAAAATAGTTCAATTTTCAACCCAAGAAAACAAATTTTCAACCAAAAATGATGACTTTTTAACAAAATAGTTATATTGTCAACCAAAAAGTTAATTTTCCACTAAAATTTTCAATTTTTAACCAAAATAGTGAATTTTTAACAAAGTAGTTACAATTTTAACCAATTATTTTAATTTTGACAAAAAAAAGATGAAATCTCCACGAAATTTGTAATAGTTGATATTTCAATCAAAAAATATTTTAATTTTCAATCAAAAACAGTTGCATTCTTAAAAAAAGGCGAATTTTCAACAAAACAGTTGAATTTCCAATCAAATAATTAAATTTTCAACAAAATAGTTGAATTTTTAACCAAATAGTCGAATTTTTAGCAAAAAAGTTCGTTATCAAGCCAAAAAGACGAATTTTCCAGAAGGCACTGTATTTTTCAACCCGAAAAATTAAATTTGCAACGAAATAGATCAATTTCCAACCAAATGATTAAATTTTCAACAAAATAGGAGATCTTTTAACTAAATAGTTGAATTTTCAACAGAAAAGTTCATTTTCAAGCAAGAAAGATTAATTTTCAAACAAGAGAGATGACTTTTTTTTATCAAAAAAAGAATAATTCTAAAGCCAAAAAGACGATTTTTCTAGAAGAAATTAAACCAAAATTAGAATAGTTAAATTTTCAGTTGAAAAAATTATTTTACAACAGTAAAAAACGAAGTTTTAACTAAATGAATTTTCAACCAAAATTTTGAGTGTTGAACCAAAAAATGAATTTTTAACTAAGTAGTTTAAATGCCAACTAATTAGTTGAATTTTCAACTAAGTAGTTGAATTTTCAACCAAAAATATTTTTATTTTGAATAAAAAACAGTTGAATTCAACGAAAAAATACGGATTTTCCATAAAATAATCACAATTTTAACGAAAGGAAAAATTTGAAATAAAATGATGAATCTTTGATAATAAAAAATGATTTTTTGACAAAGTAGTTCAACTTTCAACCAAGTGTTTTTTCACGAAAATAGGGGAATAGGAGGGGAATCTTTCAAATAAAATTAATATAAAGGTAAAATATTGAATTCAATATGAAACGCTTAAGATTTCAATGTAAAATATATTGCATTTTCAAAAACAGAATTGAAATTTAAACCAAAAAAGAACAATTTTCTATCAAAAAACCTGAATTTTTGAACGAGAGTTGAGTTTAAAAACTCATCTCTCGTTCAAAAAAAAAGCTAAAAAGTTGAATTTTTTAGCAAACAGAATTTTCAATACAAAAGGACGAATTTTCAACAAAACAGTTTTATTTTAAAATAAAAAAGATTAATTTTTAACAAAAAATGGAATATTTAAATTTTAAATTGAAAAAATTGATTAAAAAGAACCCCATTTTTAACAAAATAATTAAAATTTAAACCAGAGAGATGAATCTTCAACAACAACAAAAGTCAATTTTTAACAAAGTAGTTTAACTTTCAACCAAAAAGTTAAATTTTCAATAAAAAATGTGAATTCTCAACGAAAAATGTAATAGTTGATACATATTTCATCTAGAAAAGATTTTATTTTAATTTAGACCAAAAAAAGATTAACTTTCTACAAAAAAGATGAATTTTACAACAAGAAAATTAATTTTCTACCAAAAAAGACAAATTTCAAACAAAATAGTAGAATTTTTAACCAAAGAGTGGAATTTTGATCGAAAAAAGTTCATGTTCAAGCAAATAAAAACTTCTGTTTTTTACCAACACAAAAATAATTTTCATCACAATAATTGAATTTTTACCCAAATAGGTGCATTTTCGATCAAACAAGTTCAATTTTTAAGCTGAGAAGTCAATTTTCTTTAAAGTTGACTTTTAAACTCGAAAAGATAAATTTTCAATAAAAAAATTACGGTTCGATAAAAAAAATTGCATTTTCAACCAAATAATTGAACTTTCAAAACAAAAATTAATTTTCAACAAAACAGTTGCAATTACAACCAAATAGTGGAACTTTAAAGCAAACCAGGTTACTTTTTAACAAAATAATTGAATTTTCAACAAAATAGATGAATTATCAACCAAAAAACAGGAATCCTCAAAAAAAACGCAATAGCTGATATTTCAACCAAAAAATGTTTTAATTCTTAATAAAAAACAGTTGAATTCAAACAATTTTCAACCAAACATTTGCATTTTTAAGCCAAAAAGATCACATTTCTACGAAAAGTTTTCTACCATAAAAAATGAATTTTCTATCCAAAAAGACGAATGTTCAATAAAACAGTTGAATAAAGATGAGTTATAACAAAATAGTTGAATTTTCAACAAAATAATTAAATTTGTAACAAATAGTAGAACTTTTAACCAAAAAGAATGAACTATTAACCTAAAATAGTTGGATTTTCCTCATGGGTTCTATTGATTCAGTTCGCATTCAAGCGAAAAAACGAGGAAACTTTTGGAACAAATAGTTGAATTTTCAACAAAATAATTAAATTTTCAACCAAAAGAGATGAATGCTGAACCAAAAATATAATAGTAAGCTTTTTAATTAACAAGAAATAACTTTCAATAAAAAAAGATTACTTTTCTACCAAAAGATGAAATAATCAGTCCAAAATAACAATTTTTCTATCCAAAAAGACGAATCTTCAACAAATCATTTTTGACCAAAAAATGTAACTTTTGGAACAAATAAAACAAACAAACAAATTTTCAACAAAATAAGTAAATTTTTAATTAAAAAGAATTATGTTTCAACCAAAAAAGATTACTTCTTTCTACCAAAAGATGAATTATCAACCCAAAAGGACAATTTTTCTATTCAAAAAGAGTAAAATGTTCAACAAAACAGTTGGATTTTTGACCAAAAAATATGACTTTTGGACCAAATAGTTGAATTTTCAACAAAATAAATAAATTATCGGTCAAAAGACATTAATTCAGAACCAAAAATATAATAGTAGACTCTTCAAATAAAAAGAGTTAACTTTCAACCAAAAAAGATGACTTTTCTACCAAAATATGAATTTTCAATCCAAAAAGACGAATTTTCAACAAAACAGTTGAATTTTTGAGAAAAAAGGATGACATCTTAAAAAATAGTTGAACTTTCAACAAAATAATTACATTTTTAACCAATGGAGATGAATTCTGAACCAAAAATATGCTTTTCAATTAAAAATAATGAAATTTTAACTAGAAAAGATTACTTTTCTACCAAAAGATGAATTATCAATCCAAAAGGATTACTTTTCTACCATAAAAAATGAATTTTCTATCCAAAAAGACGAATGTTCAATAAAACAGTTGAATAAAGATGAGTTATAACAAAATAGTTGAATTTTCAACAAAATAATTAAATTTTCAACCAAATAGTAGAACTTTTAAACAAAAAGAATGAACTATTAACCAAAAATAGTTGGAATTTCCTCATAGGTTCTATTGATTCAGTTCGCATTCAAGCGAAACAATGAGAAAAAGGGAAAGTTTCTTGAAAACAGGGGAAAAAGAGTATTTCTTTAAAAAAGGGGGAAAAGAGGAGAATAGTTGAAAGAGTATGAAGTCTGAAAACGAAAAAAAATAATAATAAAGCCGAAAATTAAATACGATTCTGGATTTTATTCAAATATTTTTCCAACAGATGAACGTGACGAATTCCACAAGACTGGCAAAGTTGATATCCGACATTAATCAACAAAAAGCAAAAGCTCCATCGCTCGCTGGAAGTTTGCCCCTAGAAATTCTCGTGGACATAGGGATCGAAAAATTAAATAGAGACTACAATTATCTTCTGTTAAGTGCAAATCTTATCGATCGTCACGAAGTGCAACAAAAACTGGGAACTGTCTTTTCCGGAGAATTAGATTTGGAAAAATACAGGTAAATTTTTTCCTTTAATTTTATATAATTTTAATAACAAAAATCAACATCAATAATACAGACTTCGCATCCCAAAATGCTCTCAAAACATGTAAAATAGGGCAATTTTTCACGAAAATGGGAGAATAAATTATTTTAAATAAAATCAAATGAATTTCCAGCCCAAAAGGACGAATTTTCAATAAAAGTGTTAAGTTCTCAAGCTAATACATTGAATTTTGTAGAAAAAACTTGAATTTTAAACCCGAAAAGATTAATTTTTAACAAGAAACTAAATTTTCAACCAAGATGAATTTTCAACCAAATAGTTGCCTTTGCAACAAAACAGTGGAAGTTTCAAACTATAAAGAAGAATATTCAAACCTAAAAGACGAATTTTTAACAAAAGATTTGTTTTTTCCACCAAGAAAGATTTTTCAGTCAAGAATTACAAAAATTCATATAAATTGGTGAATTTTCAAGCAATAGAAAAACGAATTTTCTACAAAACAGTTGAATGTTTAATTCGAAAATATGAATTTTCAAAAAAAAAAAAAAATTAATTTTCAACCAAGTAGTTGAATTTTGAACCCAAAAATATGAATTTTCAACCAAGAAGATTAATATTTGACCAAAAAAGACGAATTTTCAACCAAATGTAGTTGAATTTTCAACTAAAAAAGATAAATTTTCAATCAAAAATGGGATAATTAAATTCTCACGTAAAAAATATCATTTTGAGCAAAAAAAAAGCAAACAAATTATCAAAAAAATAGTTAAATTTGCAACCAAATTAATTAATTTTGATCCAAAATCTTTAACAAACAACAAATTTAAGGATGCAGTTCAACTTTTAGTCAAGTAGTTGAATTATCAGTCAAAAATATGAATTCTTAACGAAAAATGTAATAATTGATACTTCTACCAAAAAAGATTCCAATTTTATTTCAATTTTAAATAAAAAATAATTTGATTCAACCAAAAAAAGGCAAATTTTCAATAAAATAGTTGAATCATCAACCAAAATGATGAATTTTCAACCAAACAGTTGCATTTTTATCCAAAAGAGATGAATTTTCAAACCTAAAAGAGAAATTTGGATCAACAAAAAAATGAATTTTTAATAAAGTAGTTCAACTTTTAACCAGGTAGTTTGATTTTTAACCAAAAAGAATAATTCTCAACCAAAAAATATTTCCATTTTAAATAATTCTCAACCAAAAAATATATCCATTTGAAATAATCTGCAACCAACGCATTAATTAATTTTCGTTAATTTAATTTTTTATTACTTATTTAATTTTCAATCAAATAGTTGAATTTTGAACCCAAACACATAAATTTTCAACCAAGAAGATTAATATTTGACCAAAAAAGACGAATTTTCAACCAAATGTAGTTGAATTTTCAACTAAAAAAGATAAATTTTCAATAAAAAATGGGATAATTAAATTCTCACGTAAAAAATATCATTTTGAGTAAAAAAAAAAATTATCAAAAAAATAGTTAAATTTGCAACCAAATTAATTAATTTTGATCTAAAATCTTTAAAAAAAAATTAAGGATGAAGTTGAACTTTTAGCCAAGTAGTTGAATGATCAGTAAAAAAAAAGAATTCTTAACGAAAAATGTAATAATTGATACTTCTACCAAAAAAGATTTCAATTTTATTTCAATTTTAAATAAAAAACAATTTAATTCAACCAAAAAAAAGCAAATTTTTAAGAAAATAGTTGAATCATCAACCACAACCAAACAGTTGCATTTTTATCCAAATGAGATGAATTTTCAAACCTAAAAGAGAAATTTGGATCAACAAAAAAATGAATTTTTAATCAAATAGTTCAACTTATAACCAGGTAGTTTGATTTTTAACCAAAAAGAATAATTCTCAACCAAAAAATATTTCCATTTTAAATAATCTGTACCCAACGCATTAATTAATTTTCGTTAATTTAACTTTTTTACTACTTATTTAATTTTCAACCAGTCAGTTGCATTTTTAACCAAAAGAGATGAATTTTCAAACCAAAAAGACCAATATCATCTACATTGTGGAATTTTCAAGCCAAAAAGATGAATTTTCTACAAAACAGTTTAATTTTTAAGCCGAAAATATGAATATTTATTAAAAAAATTAGTTTTCAACAAAATAGATGAATTTTCAAACAAAAAAGATGAATTCTCAACAAAAAATGTAATATGTGGTTGATATTTCTACCAAAAATTATTTTCATTTTAAATCCAAAACAGTTGAATTCAACAAAAATAGGCGAATTTTCAAACCAAATAATTACATTTTCAACCAGAGATGACTTTTTGAACTAAAATAATGAATCTTCAACCAAAAAAAGTGAATTTTTAAAAAAGTAGTTCAACTTTTAACCAAGTAGTTGAATTTTTAACCAAAAAGATGAATTTTCAATAAAAAAAATGAAATCTCAACCGAAAATATAAATAGTAATTTTCAACAAAAAAAGATGAATTCTCAACGTGACAAGTAATAACTGATGTTTCAACTAAAAAATATTTTTATTTTAAATAACACCAAAAAAGATGATATTTCCACCAAAAAGATGAATTTTTAAACAAGAAAATTAATCAATTTTCTATTTCAAAAAACAAAAATTTTCATTACAATAGTTGAATTTGTACAAAAATAGTTATATTTTCAAACAAATAAGTTTAAGTTTCAAGCTAAAAAGTCGAATTTTTTAGAAAAAAGTTTACTTGTAATCCCGAAAAAATGAATTTTCAGCAACATTGGTTTTATTTTTTTTTATTATATATTTTATTTTCAACCAAGCAGTTGCATTTTTAACCAGAAGAGATGAATTTTCAAACCAACAATACCAATTTCAACTACATTGTGGAATTTTCAGACCAAAAAGGCGAATTTTCTATAAAACAGTTTAATTTTGAACCCAAAAAATATGAATTTTCATAAAAAAGTTAATTTTCAACAAAACAGTTAAATTGTTAATCAGAGATGAATCTTCAACTATTAAATTAATTTTTTACAAAGTAATTCAACTTTCAACCAAGTAGTTAAATTGAAAAAAATGAATTCTACCAGAAGATGAATTATCAGTGCAGAACAATTTTTCTATCATAAAAGACGAATCTTTAACCAAACATTTGGATTTTTAGCCAAAAAAGATGACTTTTCGCACAAATAGTTGAATTTTCAACAAAATAATTAAATTTTCAACCAAAAGAGATGAATTCTGAAGCAAAAAATATAATAGTATTCTTTTTAATTAACAAGAAGTAACTTTCAATCGAGCTTTCAATAAAAAAAAGATTACTTTTCTGCTAAAAGATAAATTATCAGTCCAAAATAAAAATTTCTCTATCCAAAAAGACGAATCTTTAACAAAACAGTTTCATTTTTGACGAAAAAAATATGACTTTTGGAACAAATAGTTGAATTTTCAACGAAAGAAGTAAATTTTCAGCCAAAAGAGATTAACTCTGATCCAAAAAAATATAATAGTAGGTTTTTTAATTAAAAAGAATTAACTATCAATTTAAAAAGAGTACTTTTCTACCAAAAGATGAATTATCAGTCCAAAATAACAATTTTTCTATGCAACAAGACGAATCTTCAACAAATCATTTGCATTTTTGACGAAAAAAATATGACTTTTGGAACAAAAAGTTGAATTTTCAACAAAATAAGTAAATTTTCAATTAAAAAGAATTGTGATTCAACCAAAAGATGAATTATCAATCCAAAAGGACAATTTTTCTATCCAAAAAGAGTAATGTTCAACAAAACAGTTAGATTTTTGACCAAAAAATATGAATTTTGGACCAAATAGTTGAATTTTCAACAAAATAAGTCAATTATCGACCAAAAGAGATTAATTCAGAACCAAAAATATAATAGTAGACTCTTCAAATAAAAAGAATTAACTTTCAACCAAAAAAGATTACTTTTCTACCAAAATATGAATTTTCAATCCAAAAAGGCGAATTTTTAACAAAACAGTTGAATTTTCGAGAAAAAAAGATGACATCTTAAAAAATATTTGAATTTTCAACAAAGTATGTACATTTTTAACCAATGGAGATGAATTCTGAACCAGAAATATAATAATAGGCTTTTCAATTAAAAAGAATGAAGTTTTAACCAAAAAAGATTTTAATTTTAATTATCAATCCAAAAGGAGGAATGCTCAACAAAACAGTTGGAGTTTTGACCAAAAAATATGACTTTTGGATCAAATATTTGAATTTTCAACAAAATAAATTTTCAGCCAAAACAGATGAATTTTAAACCAAAAATAGTTTAATTTTCTATTAATTCAGTTCGCATTTAAGCAAAAAAACGCGAACCAGGGGAGAAAGGGGAAGTTTCTCGAAAACAGGAGGAACATTTAAAAAAAATGGGAAAAGAGGGGAATATGTGAAAGAGTGTGAAGTCTGAAAATATTTACTTTTCAGGAAGAATTTGCTGGCTCTCGCGCAGATTCACATCTGTTTGGAATTCGCCTTACTTGCTCAAACACATTTAGATTATCCGTCTGGAAGTCTTCAGTCTCTTTTCGGCTGTGCTTTCAAAAAATTTACATCCGAAAAATCGCCAGTAAAAGAATTTGGACCGTTGGTGGAAAATTCTGTGTTTACTCTCAGCGTTCCGGTTCCAAATGCTGTCATAAAACAAGTTATCGAAGGGTAAAATTATTCGGAGATTCGTCGCTAAATATACTTTTTCTCAATTTCATTTGACTTCATTTCTTGTTTTTTATTTTAGAACGCCCTCCTCCTGGTTTATGAAACTCTCGTCAAATATTGGAATTACTCAACTGACATCTGGCACCTTTTTGAGTCTCACACCAATTTTCCCGCCAGATATTCAATTCGAAGGTAAATAAATTGAATTTTTAATAACTTAAAAACTTGAAAGCTGTTAAAATTAATTATAAGCTGTATTTTACTGAATTTATTTAATTTGAACCTTTTCAGATGAAACCAAAGTCGGGGAAACTTATTACACTGCTTCCACTATTTCATCGGCTTTCAAAATAAAAAATTAGATATTGAAAATTGTTAGAAGCAAAATCATGATTGTAATTATATAAATATTGTAAAGCAGCCAAACAGTATTTCGAGTTTGTTGAGTACACTATTTTTATAGTGTATTTTTTTATGTAGAAAATATATTTCAAATTAAAGTCTTGAGCAATTTATAATTGCAATTTTCAAGGAATTTTTTTTCTTAAGGACGTGTGTCAATGAAACCTTTCACTGAAACAAAAACTGAAACAAAAATAGGGAATTTTTTAAGATTCTAAAATTTTAAAATTAAAAAGGGAATTCTTTTAAATAAAATTAATGCGGGTAATATATTAAATTGAGTTTAAAACTCTCATTCATAACATTTCAAGTAAAAGTGTTGCATTTTATAGAAAAAAAGATACATTTCTAACCAAATAGTTGGATTTTCAACCAAAATGATGAATCTTCAAAAAAAAAAAAAAATTTTGAACAAAGTAGTTGAACTTTTAGCCAAGTAGTGGAATTTTCAACGAAAAAATAGAAATTTTCAATGAAAAATGTAATAAGGGATATTTTCCCCAAAAAAGATTTTAATTTTAAATAAAAAAAAAACAGTTGAATTCAATCGAAAAAGACGAATTATTAACAAAATAGCTGAATCCTCAACCAAACTCGATTAATTAAATTTTTTATTATTATTAGTGAATTTTTTTACTAACATCAATCAGTGACGGAATTCTAGCTATGAATTAGTTATTTTAAGTGATGTATTAGTAAGATATACTTATTTGTCGGTAAAAATAACTGATTCATAACTAGAATTCATTGACTAATTGATATTAGTCAAATTTGTACTGATTCAAATGTATAGAGAACCAAACAGTTGCTTTTATAACTAAAAAAGATCAGATTTCTACCAAAAGAGATGAATTTTCAAATCAAAAAGACAAATATTCAACAAATTAGTTGAATTTCTAACCAAAAGAGAATTTGCATTCAAGAAAGAACAAAAATTTCAACTACATTGCTGAATTTTAAAGCCTAAAAGACAAATTTTATACAAAACCGTCGAATTTTCAACTCAACAACATGAATTTTCCACAAAAATGTTTGTTCTCAACTAAATAGTTGAATTTCCAACCAAGTAGGTAAATTTTCTACCAAGAAGATTAATTTTATACGGAAAAAGACCAATTTTCAACAAAATAGTTACATTTTCGACCAAAGGGATGAATTCTCAACTCAGATGATGAATCTTTAACTGGAATAGTTAAAGTTTCAGGCCAAAAACATAATTTTTAACAACAAAAAAAAACTAATTTTCAATAAAATAGTTACATTTTTGACGAAGAGATGAATTTTCGACCCAAAAAAAATGAATTTTCAACAAAATAGATGAATTTTTTACCAAAGAAAATGTTAATTTTCAACCAAATAGTTGAATTTTCAAGCAAATAGTTGAATTTTCAACTAAAGGGATGAATTTTCAACTTATATGATGAATCTTAAACTGGAATAGTTAAATTTTCAGTCAAAAAATTCATTTTTAACAAAAGAACGAATTTTCAACAAAATAGTTTAATTTTCAACGAAAAAGATGAATTTTCAACTAAAATGACGAATACTCAACCAAAAAAATTAATTTTTAACAAAGTAGTTGAACTTTTAACTAAGAAGTTGAATTTTCATCCAAAAAGATGAATTTTCAACTTAAAAAAATTTAGTTTTTAACAAAGTAGTTCAGCGTTTAGCTACGTAGATGAATTTTCAAAACAAAAAGTTAATTTTCAACCAAAGGGGTGATCTTCCAACTTATACGATGAATCTTAAACTGGAATACTTAAATTTTCAGTTAAAAAAATTCATTTTTGACAAGAGAACGAATTTTCAACCAAATAGTTTCATTTTCAACGAAAGAGATGAATTTTCAATTAAAATCACGAATACTAAAACAAAAGAATTAACTTTTAACAAAGCAGTTGAAATTTTAACTAAGTAGTTGAATTTTCAACCAAAAAGATGAATTTTCTATGAAGAATATTAATTTTCTACCAAAAATGATGAATTTTCAACAAAATAGATGAATTTTTAACCAGGTTAATTTTTCAATTAAAATGATGAATCTTCAACTAACAAAAAATTTAATTTTTAATAAAATAGTTCAACGTTTAGCTAAGTAGATAAATTTTCAAAAAAAAAAAGTTCATTTTCAACTAAAGGGTTGCATTTTCAACTTATATGATGAATCTTAAACTGGAAAAGTTAAATTTTCAGTAAAAAATTAATTTTTAACAAAAGAACGAATTTTTAACAAAATAGTTTCATTTTCAACAAAAGAGATGAATTTTCAACTAAAATGACGAATAATCAACCAAAAAAATCATTTTTAACAAAGTAGTTAAACTTTGAACTAAGTAGTTGAATTTTCAACCAAAAAAATGAATTTTCTATGAAGATTAATTTTCTACCAAAAAAAAATTCATTTTCATCAAAATATATGAATTTTTAACCTTAGAAAGTTGAATTTTCAAGCCAAAAAGACCAATTTTCTACAAAGCAATTGAATTTTCAATCAAAAAAGTTAATTTTCAACAAAAAAGTTCATTTTTAACCAAATAGTTGAATTTTAAAGGCATTTAAGTGAAACCGAGAAAAAGGGAAAAGGCTGTGAAACCTGCGATAAATAAATAGGAATTTTAATTAATTTCTTATACTTAAAAAATATTATCTTAGAAAACTGACAATTTTGCTTAGAAAATAAAGTTAATTTTCCACTGCACACTTTTTTTGATTTACATTAATACAGAATGAAATGTTAAAATGTAATACCTAATAGCGTTTTTTCAATATTTTTATTTAGAGATCCTTAAAATTTGATGATAGCTATCAATTGAAATTTTAATATCGTTTAAAATTCCGAAGATATTTTAAACCGAAACTCTTGAAATATATATTTTTTTATTTCAGAATTAAAATTCAAGAGTCTCTGATTGAATATTATAAAATAATTTATTATACCTATATAAAATTAATTCAGTCCACTTCTTAATTTCCATTTTGAAAAAGCGGAATAAAAATCCTATTGTTTCTAAATTATGTTAAATTAAAGTCTACTATACAATAAAATATTACATTCTAATGAAAATAATTAAACAACCATAATAAAATAAATAAAACGTCTCTATTTTCTAAATTAAAACCAGTAAATATGTCATGACATTTATTAAAGGAAATAATTCTATCCTGATTGAATATTCTAAACAATTTTCATTTCAGTTATTTACAATCTAGCAATTTGTAATTCGCGAGCCGCTCGTTACATGACCGCTGCATTCTGTAGTGAGTATTTAAAAACTTTGCCTATGTGAAACATTTTAATACAAACTGAACCTACGAATATTTTATAACAGTAGAAGATCCGAAGGCAAGCAAATCAATGGAAAAACCTAGCATTTGGGGAGTATGGAGGCGAAATAGCAGACAGAATTTTCAGAAAAAAAAAATAAATTTACTGAACAAAAATTCCAGAATAAAAATTTCCTTTAAGGAAGTTTATTTTAAATTTGAAATCCTGATATTTAGTTACTAAAACGTAACAGCCGCGTAAAAATAGATATTTTCGAACCGAATCTCAAATGAAGAAAAGCCCGATGATTATGAGACAATACGATATATTTCATTAACATGAAAATTGTAAAAGCACGATTTAAATACATTAAATGTATAAATATAACTAGATTTATGAGTGTTTTGTACTTCTCAGTCATTGTCAACATACACTCGACTCGCCTCTAAAACTTTCAACTTCTACTGACAATTCGCGAATTTTACGAATGAAACAAAAAAAAATTAGAACCGCGAATCGAGTGACGTTACGATTATCTTCAAGCTAAAATTTCCCGAACCAATGAACGGCCTCTGATTAATCTTCCTTTTCGAGTAAATCATCGAGTCTGGACAAATGGAAAACAGCTCACGACGAAATTCAAATCGGCAATTCGAGTTCGTTACAACTTACAAATCAAGTCTCTTGTATAAAAGCCGTTAAAGCACTATCACACGGTAAGTACATAGTAGGTAATAACAATTTATGTTATCCAAAAGATTCATAGCATTTCCTGAGACACTACCGAAATAATTATTAATACTGTGCCATATCTGGTTCATCGTTACCAGCAACACTCGCCTGTTCCAGAACTTGCAAAAGCTTTTGCATCTCCAAAGAATCCGACGAATTGTCAAGTGTCCTCTCCAACGCTCGCACGTATGACATGCAGGTCCGACCTTCGTGGTCCAGATTCTGAGGATTCGCCTTGTGCTGTAGATAAGAAAATTATACTAATTACGTTTGTTTTTTGACGAAATACTTGATTTTTATAAACAAAACTCGTCAGTTTTCAAAAAATATTAATCTCACAATTTAAATTTCGCGCCACAATTTTATCAGAGTTACTCAGGGTTGCCAACAAAATGCTAGACAAATTTTTACGGTGATTTCCCTGTTTGCAAATAGACATTCAATAATGTATACAGACTTCACCTTCCAAAATGCTCTCAAAACAGGGGAAATAGGGTGATTTTTTTACAAAAATAGGGGAATACATTTTTGTAAATAAAATGTAAATTTAATTTAATTTAAATTTCTAAAATTTCCGTAGAAATATATTGGATTTCAACAAAATAATGGAATTCTCAGTGAAAACAAATTAATTTTTACAAGTTACATTTTTAAACGAAAAAGATGAAATTTTTCCAAAAAAGACGAACTTTCAATCAAGAAAATTTAAAAAAAATTAATTTTCAACAAAGAAAAAACGAATTTTGAGCCAGTAGAATTCAATGAAAAAAGACGAATGTTTTAGAAAACAGTTGGCTTTTAAACCGGAAAAGATTAATTTTTTAAAGAAAGTTAATTTTCAATCAAGAAAGATGAATTTTTAACCAGATAGTGGAATTTTCAACTAAAAAATATAAGTTTCAACCAAAAATGGAATCGTTACATTTTCAGTTAAAATTAATTTTCAACGACAAAAAAAAAGAATTTTCAAATAGTTGAATTAAACCAAAAAAGAAGAATTTTTAACAAAATAGATTAATCCTCAACCAAAAAAAAATAATTTGCAAAAATATACATGAATTTCCACCCAAATTGCTGAATTTCCACCAACATTGTTGAATTTTGAAGCCGAAAAGATAAACTATCTACAAAACAGTTGCATTTTCAACCCAAAAATAGGTTTGAAAAAAAAGTAAATGAATAAGTCAATTTTCTACCAAAAAGTTAATTTACAACCAAATTGTTGAATTTTCAATCCAAAAAGATGCATTTTCTACAAAACACTTCAATTTTTAACGCGAAAATATGAACGTTCAACAAAAAAGTTAATTTTCAACGAAATATGTTTTAATTTTTAACATACAAAGATGAATTTTCAAACAAGAAAGATGAATTTTAAATTAAAATAGTTGAATTTTCAACCAAATAATTAAATTTTCAACAAAATAGTTTAATTTTTAACCAAATCGTTGCATTTTCAACCTGCAGAGATGGATTTCCAACCAAGAAAGATTAACTTTCAAACGAAAAAGACTAATTTTTTCAAAGATATTTGAATTTTTAATCCGAAAAATTGAATTTTCAGCAAAAAGTTCATTTTTAATGAAGAAAGATTAATTGTCAAACAAGAAAGATGACTTTTGAACAAACAAAAAATGAAATTTCAAGCAGATAGTTGAATGTTTAACTTAAAAAAATCCATTTATAAGCGAAAAGATTAATTTTCTTCCAAAAATGACGAATTTTCAACAAAATACATGAATTTCCAACCAAATAGTTGAATTTTGAACTAAAAAAATCAATTTATAACCGAAAAGATTTTTTTTTTTCCAAAAATGAAGATTTTTCAACAAAATACATGAATTTTGAACTGAAAAAGATAAGTTATTAACAAAAATAGGAGTGGTTAAATTTTAAGTTTAAAAATGTACTTTTTATCAAAGAAAAAAAGAATTTTCAACCAGTATAAATTCAACGAAAAAGATGAAATTTTAACAAAAATTTTCGACAAATGAGTTCAATTTTCAACCAAGAAAGATTTTTAAATCAATAGAGAATAAAAAGTTCATCCAAAATGTTGATTTTTCAAGCCAAAAAGACGAATTTTCTAAAAAAAAAAAACAGTTGTATTTTCCACAAAAAAGTTAATTTACAACCAAACACTTGCATTTTTAACCAATAAGGCTGAATTTTCAACAAAGAAGATAAATTTAGAAAAAAATAAATAAATGTAAAACAAGATACATAAATTTGAAACAAAATTTGTTGAATTTTGAAGCAATAACTTGAATTTTTAACCAAAAAAATAATTTTTCCATAAAAAGTGGAATAGTTAAAGTTTCAGTAGAAAAAAGTTAATTTTCAACCAAAAATGAAACGAATTTTCAACATACGAGATGAATTCCGAACCAAAAAAATAATAGAGTTCTCCCCCCCCCCAAAAAAAAACAACTTGGAATAAAAAATAGTTAGATTTTCGTATAGGGTTCTATTAATCAAGTTCCCATTTAAACGAAAAAACGTGAAAAATGGGAAGTTTCTTGAAAACAAGGAAACAAAGAGGAATTCTTTAAAAACGTGAAAAAAGGGGAATGAAGGCTTCAAAATCAAGCATTATATGAAAACGAAACATTCAAAATCATAAAATATAAAATCAATATTAATAATTCAAAATAAAAAATTCGCCCCTTTCGTCTTTTAAGAATATTAAAAAAAAAAAAGAATTTGGTCGCCTTCAGCTCAATAAGAACTAAACCCACAAAAATCTCTCTTCCAATTCAGAAATAAAATTAAAAACCAAAAGTTCCTTCTGTTTTTCTACTAAAATTAAAAAAAAACGATATAAGCCCACCCTGAAAAGTGTATATTAATAGTATATTTATGGGCTCTATACTTAAAAATACAATAGGATAGAATCGATTCCTAAATTTTCGCACTTCCTACTCAACAGAAATGTTAAAAATTTTCTTCCAATTCAGAAAAAATTGAAAATAAAAAATTCCCCTCTTTAGTCTCAAAGAAAAAAACCAATAAAAATGTTAGAAACAAACAAATTCCTCTTCACGGTCAGAAATTTTTGTTTTAAATTTGCTGTTTTTCTACTTATGATAAAAACATGTTGCTTACCCATATCAATTGTTGTGCCATGGCTAGATTTCCAGTTGCACAGGCAAGATGAAGAGGCGTTCGTAGATCTTCGGCACTCACGGACACATTTATGTCCTCGTAATTACATCTAGCTAGGCACAATGTAAACGCTCGCATGTCTCCCCTATATAAATAAAAAATAGATTTGATATATTTAAAACATTCATTTTAATAAAAAAAATTTTAAGAATAGATTTAAAAGGGTTAATTCAGGGTGGCCGCAAAACTTAATTTTCAAAATTCGCTGACTTTTTCCTGACTAATTCTTTATTTTTCCTGGCCATTTTTTTTTTTTTTATACCATTAAGCTATTTCCCTTTCGGCGAGCCTCTAGGGGTAAGCGTGACAGTACCCGATTCGGGTAGTGTTTCTAGGTGGATAGTTTCTTGTAGTAAATAACTACACGTGTGGGCTCACCACACCCACGACCGCCAACAGCAACGCAGTAGTATCAGACGGTCACCCATCCAAGTACTAACCGCGCCCAACACTGCTTAACTTCAGTGATCTAACGGGAACTGGTGTTTCCAGCGTGGTATGGTCGTTGCCATTAATGTTTAAAAAACCAAATTCTAATCTTGTAATATTTTAAATATATTCTTTATAAATGGATTCAAATAATTTTAAATTTAAATTTATGAATTTTTAATTATTATTCTTCAGGGCTGTGAATTGAAAACAATTAATAAATATGAAAAAATTAATTAAATTCATTAAGTTTGAGATGAGATTAGAAAAAGTCAAGGGAGTTTAAAAGGATTTGATCAAATTCTTGAAAAGTCAACGCGAGTTTAAGACTTCAAGATGAATTGAACAGAAAATAATTGTTTTAAATCCATTAAATTGAGTAGAATTGGGTGAATTTAGAAAAATTCAAATGAATTATAAAAAATTCGAGAGAATTTAAAAGAATTTAGGGTGAACTCCAAATGAATAGCAAAAAATATTTGAAAATCTCTTAAAAACTCTGAAAACTTACGAAATCCATCCCTTCTTGTGAATAAATTCTTTGAAATCCATTAAAATATTATAAAATTCATTGAAATTCTATGAAATCTGGTTATACTTTTGAAATCCTGGAAAATTTATTAAAATACCCTGAGAGCTTTTTAAATCATAGTAATGCTCGAAAATCTTATAAAATCCTTTGGTATCTTTCAAAAAAATCTGAAAAACTGATAGGTCCTGTAAAATCACTCTATATATTCCGAAATTCTTTACAACCGCATGAAAATTTTTGCAAATCCCTTAAAATTGTTAAAATCCTTGAAAATGCCTTGAAATTTTTTTAATCTCTTGAAAATGCCTTGGAATCTTTTTAAATATCATAAATATTTCCAAACCTTAAAAATGCCGTCAAATTATTGAAATAAATCAAGAATTCCTTGGAATATTTTCAAATTTCCTATATTTTAAAATCCCTTAGAACATTTTGAGGCTCTTGAAAATACCTTGAAATATTTAAAATAACCTAAAATATTTCAAAACTTTTGAAGTCCGATTAAATATTACTGAAATCATTTGAAAACTTCTTGGCATCTTTTAATATATCCTAAATTATTTAAAATTCTTTAAAACCTTTGGCAATACCTTGCAACTTTTTAAAGCTCTTGAAAATTCCTTGGATTTTTAAAAAAACCGTAAAATCATTCAAACGCTTTGAAAACTCTTCAAATTATTGAATCTATTCAAAATTTCTTGCAATCTTTTAAAATGCCCTAAAATATTAAAAAATCTTTTGGAATCTCAACAAATTATTGAAACCTATTAAAAATTTCTTTAAATCTTTTAAAATACCCTAAAATATTTCAAATCCTTCGAAACATTTGAAATCCCTTGAAACTTTTTAAACCTTTTGAAATTCCTTGGAATTTTTGTAAACACCCTAAATTCTTGAAAATCCTTTGAAATCTCTTCAAACTACTGTATTATATTTAAAATTTCTTGCAATCTTTTAAAAATACCCTAACATATTTCAAATCCTTTGGAAACTTTTGAAACCACTTGAAATATTTTAAGACTCTTGAAAATTCCTTGGAATTTTTAAAACTACCCTAGAATCTTTAAAATCTTTTGGAAACCCTTCAAATTATTGAAATCTATTAAAAATTCCTTGGAGTATTTTAAAACGCCATAAAATATTTAAAATCTTTTGAAATCCCTTGAAGCTTTTTAAAGATCTGGAATATTCCTTGAAAATTAAAAAAAATACCCAAAATTTGTTCCATTTCTTTTGCGATCCCTTCCAATTATTGAAATCTAATAAAAATTCTTTGGAATCTTGAAAACTACCCTCAATTTGAAATCCCTTCAAATTACTGAAATCTATTAAAAATTCCTTGCAATCTTTTAAAATAGCCTAAAATATTTAAAATCTTTTGAAATCCCTTGAAATTTGTTAAAATACCTTAAAATATTCAAAATTTAACACATTTTTTTGAAATCCCTTGAGATTTTTTAAAGATCTTAAAAATTCATTGGAATTTTTTTTAAATACCATAAAATCTTTAAAATCATTTGGAATCCCTTCAAATGATTGAAATCTATTAAAAAATCCTTGGAGTATTTTAAAACGCCCTTAAATATTTAAAATCCTTTAAAATCTTTTGAAATCCCTTGAAACTTTTTAAAGCTCTGGAATATTCCCTGAAAATTAAAAAAAATACCCAAAATTCGTTCAAATTCTTTCGCAATCCCTTCAAATTATTGAAATCTAATACAAATTCTTTTGAATCTTTTAAAATACCCTAAAATGTTTTAAAATATTTTGAAATCCCTTGAAACTTTTTAAAGTTCTTCAAAATTCCTTGGAATTTTGAAAAATACCTAAAATATTTAAGACGCTTTGAAATCCCTTTAAATTTAGGAAATCTAATAAAAATTCCTTGTAGTATTTTAAAATGCCCTAAAATATTTATAATCCTTTAAAATCTTTTGAAATCCCTTGAAACTTTTCAAAGCTCTTGAACATTCCTTGGAATTTTTAAAAACACCCTCAAATTTTCAAAATTCTTTGAAATCCCTTCAAATTACTGAAATTTATCAAAAATTCCTTGCAACCATTTAAAATACTCTAAAGTATTTAAAATCTTTGGAAATCCGTTGAAATTTGTTAAAGCTCTTGAAAATTCCTTGCAATTTTAAAAAATACCTTAAAATTTTTCAAACACTTTGAAGTCCTTCAAAATGATTGCAATCTATTAAAAATCCCTTGAAATCTGTGGAAATAACCTAAAATATTTAAAATCCTTTGAAATTTTTTAAGCTCTTGAAAATGCCTTGGAATTTTTAAAAATACCCTAAAATCTTTCAAGCACTTTGAAATCTCTTCAAATGATTAAAATCTACTAAAAATTCCATGGGACCTTTTAAAATACTATAGAATATTTAAAAGTAAAAAACTTTTTTTTGAAATCCCTTGAGATTTTTTTAAGATCTTAGAAATTCCTTGGAATTTTTAAAAATATCCTAAAATATTTGAAACACTTTGAAATTCCTTCAAATGATTGAAATTTATTTCGAACCCCTTGAAATCTTTTGAAATAACCTAAAATATTTAAAAGCCTTTGAAATTTTTTTAAATCCCTTGCAATTTTTATAGCTCTTGAAAATTCCTTGGAATTTTTAAAAATACCCTAAAATCTTTCAAACACTTTGAAATCTCTTTAAGTGATTGAAATCTACTAAAAATTAAATGGGACCTTTTAAAATACTCTAGAATATTTAAAATTAAAAAAAAAAACACACAATTTGAAATCCCTTGAGATTTTTTAAAGATCTTAGAAATTCCTTGGAATTTTTAAAAATAACCTAAAATATTTTAAACACTTTGAAATTCCTTCAAATGATTGCAATCTATTAAAAATCCCTTGAAATCTTTGAAAATAACCTAAAATATTTAAAATCCTTTGAAATTTTTTAAAGCTCTTGAAAATTCCTTGGAATTTTTAAAAATACCCTAAAATCTTTCAAACACTTTGAAATCTCTTTAAGTGATTGAAATCTACTAAAAATTCCATGGGATCTTTTAAAATACTCTAGAATATTTAAAATTAAAAAAAAAAACAATTTGAAATCCCTTGAGATTTTTTAAAGATCTTAGAAATTCCTTGGAATTTTTAAAAATACCCTAAAATATTTTAAACACTTTGAAATTCCTTCAAATGATTGCAATCTATTAAAACTCCCTTGAAATCTCTGAAAATAACCAAAAATATTTAAAATCCTTTGCAATTTTTTAAAGCTCTTGAAAATTCTTTTGAGTTTTAGAAAATACCCTAAAATTATTGAAATCTATTAAAAAATCCATGAGACCTTTTAAAATACTGTAAAAGATTTCAAAAGAATTCCAGAAAATTCATTTTAAAAAGTCACTAAAAAGTGATTTAAGAAAAATGTGACTAAAAGTGACAGCCCTGAATATTCCTGACAATGCTTAAAAGTGCTTCTTACAGAAATTCCCCGACTTTTGCCATTTTTTTTTTCAAAATCCCTAACTTTTCCTGACCAACAAAATTCCCTGATTTTCCCCTGATTTCCCTGACCTGGCGCCACCCTGCTAATCACTGAAACGGACCTGCAAACGGAATCGATGAGTAATTTTCCGAGAGAAATGTTCGGATTAATAGGAGGAAGAAAGGCCTTTTCTTCGTATTTCCACCTGACCCATTGCTCCTTTTCTTCTCTAGTCGAATCACTGTTTGGTTTTTGCTTCCCATTCAGACAATATTCCCAGACACTGTTGGCTATATCATTTCCCAGCGCCAACATAACACTCAATTGGCCCGCCCTGAAATAAAAAAATTAAGTTTTTAAATCAGAATAGTTTAATATAATCAGGGTGTCTACCTGGCCGGGAAATTAGAAAACGATCGGGAAAAAGCGGGAAATGACCGGGAATGTGAGTCAGTGACCGGGGATTTTTTCGCAAAAGTACTAATATGCAAATTAAACGTGGTTTCACATATTTTATTACTCTAATTCTGGAATGCGATAGGAGATTTCAGCAAGGAATTATAATTTCGATTTTGAGACAGGGAATTTTCTACGAGATTTATAATTCTGAGTAGGACAGGGAATTATTATAGGACAAAATTATAATTTTAAGTTTTGGAAAGGGGAAATTTCAGTAAAAAAAACATAATTTTGTATTATCTTTCTTTACTGAAATTCCCTATTTCAAAGTTAAAATTATAATTCTTTGTGAAAATTACCTGTCCCAAAGTCAAAATTATAATTCTTTACGAAATTCCCTGTTTAAAAGTCAAAATTATAATTCTTTACGGGAATTCTCTGTCCCAATTCTCAAAACTATATTCTGAGATTTCCTGTCCCAAACTCAGAATTATAATTCTTTACGAAATTCCCTGTTTAAAAGTCAAAATTACAATTCTTTACGGGAATTCCCTGTCCCAATTGTCAAAATTAGATTTCTTTACTAAAATTACCTGCCCCAAACTCAAATTTATAATTCTATACTGAAATTCCCTGTCCCAAAGTCAAAATTCTAATTCTTTGCGGAAATTGTCTGCCAGGGAATTCCCGTAAAGAATTATAATTTTTAGTTTGGGACAGGGAATTTCAATAAATAAATATAATTTTGACATTTGGGACAGGGAATTCCCGTAAAGAATTATAATTCTTAGTTGCGACATAAAATTTCCGAAAAAAATTAATTTTGATTTTGGTACAGGGAATTTTGGTGAGGAATTATAATTCTGAGTTTAAGACAGGAAATTTCTGAAATTCCCTGTCCCAAAGTAAAAAATCTGATTCCTTCCGGAAATTGCCTGTCCCAATTCCCAAAATTATATTTCTTTACTGAAATTACAAGTCACAAACTCAAAATTATAATTCTTTACTAAAATTCCCTGCACCAAAGACAAAATTCTAATTCTTTACAGAAATTGTCTGACAGTGAATTCCCGTCAAGAATTATAAATTGGACTTTTGAACAGGAAATTTCGTAAAGAATTATAGTTTTGACTTTGGGGCAGGAAATTTTAGTAAAGAATTATAATTTTGAGTTTTGGATAGGGAATTTCAGTAAATAAATCTAATTTTGATATTTGGGTACAGGAAATTTCGGCGAAGAATTAGAATTTTTACTTTGGGGGAGGGAATTTTAGTAAAGAATTATAGTTTTGAGTTTGGGACAGCGAATTCCCATAAAGTATTATAATTCTAAATTACGACATAGAATTTCAGAAAAAAAAACTAATTTTGAGTTTACTACAGGGAATTTCCGTAAAGAAATAAATTTGATTTTGAGACAGAATTTTAGTAAAGAATTATAATTTTGAGTTCAGGGCAGGGAATTTGAGTAAAGAAAT
>CAKNYM010049348.1:208089-244655 GCA_932195095.1 Andricus curvator
GTAGTTGAATTTTCTACGAAGAAAGTTAATTTTCTACCAAAAAAGATGAATTTTTGACCAAAGAGATGAATTTTCAACTAAAATGATGAATCTTTAATGAAAGAATTTAATTTTTAATAAAGTAGTTCAACTTTTAAATAAGTAGTTGAATTTTCTACGAAGAACATTAATTTTCTACCAAAAAAGATGAATTTTCAATAAAATAGATCAATTTTAAGCCGAAGAGATGAATTTTCGACTAAAATGATGAACCTTGAATAAAAAAATTTAATTTTTAACAAAGCAGTTTAACTTTAAACTAAGTAGTTGAATTTTTAACCAAGAAGATTAATTTTCTACCAAAAGTGATGCAATTTTAACCAAAGAGATGAATTTTCAACTAAGGTAACGAATCGCCAACCAAAAAAATTAATTTTTAACAAACTAGATGAATTTTTAACAAAAGAGATAAAATTTCAACTAAAATGACGAATCTTCAAACAAAAAAATGTAATTTTTAACAAAGCAGTTCAATTTTAAACCAAAGAGATGGATTTTCAATTAAAATTATGAATTTTCAACCAAAAAATTATTTTTAACGAAAGAGTTTAACAAAAAAGATTGGAATGTTTAATAACAACAGTTAAATTCAACTAAAAACGTCGAATTTTTAACAAGAGATGAATTTTAAACTAAGGAAGATTTTTCAGTCTACAGAAGAAAAAAAAATTTCAAAAAACTGATACATTTTCAAGCAAAAAGATAAATTTTCTACCCAGAAAATTAATTTTCTACCAAAAAGGACGAATTTTCAACAAAATACATGAACTTTTAATAAAAATAATGAATCTTCTACCATCGAAATTTAATTTTTAACAAAGTAATTAAACTTTTAACTAAGAAGTTGAATTTTCAACCAAAAAGATGAACTTTCTACGAAGAAGATTAACTTTCTACCAAAAAGATTAATTTTTAACCAAAAAGATGAATTTTCAACTGTAATGACGAATCCTCAACCAAAAACATTAATTTATAATAAAGTAGTTCAACTTTTAAATAAGTAGTTAAATTTTCTACGAAGAAGGTTAATTTTTTACCAAAAAAAGATGAATTTTTAACCGAAAAGATGAATTTTCAACTAAAATGATGAATCTTGAATCAAAAAAATTTAATTTTTAACAAAGTAGTTTAACTTTAAACTAAGTAGTAGAATTTTCAAGCAAAAGGATTAATTTTTCACTAAAATGACGAATCCTCAACAAGAAAAAATTAATTTTTAATAAAGTAGTCAAACTTTTAAATAAGTAGTTGAATTTTCTACGAAGAAGGTTAATTTTCTACCAAAAAATATGAATTTTCAACAAAATAGATGAATTTTCAACTAAAATGATGAATCTTGAATCAAAAAAATTTAATTTTTAACAAAGCAGTTTAACTTTAAACTAAGTAGTTGAATTTTTAACCAAGAAGGTTAATTTTCTACCAAGAAGATTAATTTTCTATCAAAAAGATTAAGTTTTAACCAAAAAGATGAATTTTCAACTGTAATGACGAATCCTCAACCAAAAACATTAATTTTTAATAAAGCAGTTCAACTTTTAAATAAGTAGTTAAATTTTCTACGAAGAAGGTTAATTTTTTACCAAAAAAAAATGAATTTTTAACCGAAAAGATGAACTTTCACCAAAAAAGATGAATCTTGAATTAAAAAATTTAATTTTTAACAAAGTAGTATAACTTTAAACTAAGTAGTTAAATTTTCAACCAAAAAGATTAATTTTTAGATAAAATGACGAATCCTCAACCAAAAACATTAATTTTTAATAAAGAAGCTCAACTTTTAAATAAGTAGTTAAATTTTCTATGACGAAGGTTAATTTTCAACAAAATAGATGAATTTCTAACCGAAAAGATGAATATTCAACTAAAATGATGAATCTTGAATCAAAAGAATTTAATTTTTAACAAAGTACTTTAACTTTAAACTAAGTAGTTGAATTTTCAACCAAAAAGATTAATTTTTAGATAAAATGACGAATCCTCAACCAAAAAAATTAATTTTTAATAAAGTAGTTCAACTTTTAAATAAGTAGTTGAATTTTCTACGAAGAAGGTTAATTTTCTACCAAAAAATATGAATTTTCAACAAAATAGATGAATTTCTAACCGAAGAGATGAATTTTCAACTAAAATGATGAATCTTGAATCAAAAAATGTATTTGTTAACAAAGTAGGTCAATTTTAAACTGGTTAGTTGAATTTTCAACCAGGAAGATTAATTTTCTACAACAGAGATGAATTTTCAACTAAAATGACGAATCCTCAACCAAAAAAATTAATTTTCTACAAAGCAGTTGAATTTTCAACCAAAAAAGTTAATTTTCAACGAAATAGTTGAATATTTAGTTTTAAAAAAATGTACAAAACAAAAACAATTTTTAACTAAATAGCTCAATGCAGTAATATAAAGCTATTTTTACAAATGAAAGAAACATTGTTATTCAATTTTATATTACAATTTTAACCAAATTTAAACACGCTCTCGAAAAAATGCCCCGGATTAAAAAGAAATGCCTGACATTTCCAGGTTTTCCCAGGTCAACATTCTAAATAAAATAAAGACTAAAAAATGTAAAATGTTCTCTTATGTAGTGCAAACAATTTCAAATAAAAACAAAGTTATTTTGAGTTTTCAAAATTGGCTAACAAATTCTAAATTATTTAATATTTCCGCAAAATATTATTCCAATCATTTACTTAAATGCAAATCCAAACATTTCTCTTGCCTCATAAATTACAAATATTCCTAGAAAGCAGGAAATACTTTCCCAAAGCGGAACGAAGCAAAAATATATAAATAACTTTGCAAAAACTTAATTTCCAATCAAGCTAGCATAAACAGAAAACGAATTCAGATTAGAAGTTCTCCTTAACCCAGTTTTTTAATTCATGTCATTCAATTCTGAACAATCAATATAATCGATTCACTCCTCAAATCGATGCTAATTTATTATTACTGTACTTATATATTCCTATCAATTTTTAGCCCCGTGACCTTTGAAGGTGAAATCTCACTATCTGTACTCTAATTAAATAATTAAATGCTTACATAACGAAAATAGTTTAAAAAAAAGTTAGAGCACAAACCGAATTTCTGTAGGCAAGGTAAATTTATTTATCTAATTGCTAAATACGGTTATGCAAATGAGAACGAGGAGTGTCTCACTGAGTCTCATTACGTGGGATTGCAGTGACTACAATTAAAATAATTAAAGCTAGCAACTTACCTTCAATAGCAACAACATGCTCCCGAATTTGTTTGGCAATATGCGTATCCGTCAAGAGATCGATAAGGTCGTAAATCGCGTAAATTGAGGGATGAACACTTTCGAATCGCTGAATTTCTTGCCGAATCGCGAGGGAGTGATCGTGGCCACTTTGACCCGTTGTCATTTTCAGGGATGAGCAAATTTTGTTAGAATAAATAATAAAATAGTTTAAAATGCAGCGCGGTGCTGCATTGTTGCGTACGTGGCTGGCGAAGCACTTTAATTGATTGTTTCTACATCATTCGGAAATGAAAGGAACCGAACCGTCAGCAGCCGCGTTTGTCAAATATTTATAAACATTATTAGCGAGCAAAATAGGTTATGTGGTTATTTCACTTTATTTCATGAATGAAAGCAAAACAAGAAGCGCCCATTCCTTCTTTTGTTGCTTCCTTGCTGCGACTGACGGACGGGCGAACGCGAAATTCATTGGTTCACTTGATTCGTGGACGGCGGCCATTTTTTCAGATATGAGAACGCTGATTGGCTCCCTTCTTCTGGATCGCGCAGAAACCTTCTTTTGGCGGCATATTTGAAAATGCAGGGTACAAAATTTGCGAGACCGAATTTAAAAGTGTGTTTTTACACTTAAATGTGAACCGAATTGATAGAATCGAACTATTTTGGGGTTTTCAAAAGTCCAATATTGTATTTTTGGTTAATAGTTCATCTTTACGTGAAAAATTTGATTATTTTGTCAAAGTCATCCTTTTTGGGTTGAAAATTAACTTTTATTTTGTAAATTCGTATATTCTGGTTTTTTGAAGATTTCGAAATAAAATTTTGAAACTTTTCAAGGATTTTAAAAGGTTTGAAAATAATTTTTTTTAATATTCCTCATATATATTATAATATATTAATAATAATAATAATAATAAAAAATAATTAATAATAATTAAAAATAATAATAAAAATAAAAATAATAATATATTCATAAGATTTAAAAGTTTTTATTAAAATACATTTTTTTTTGTTAAAATATCAACTATTACATTCTTCATTGAGAATTCATATTTTCTGTTCAACATTTTTTTTTTTAATTAATTAATTCGTTAAATTTTCAAAAATTTGGTTGAAACACTTTTCTAACATCCTTGGGACAAATTAAAATTATTTTTTATTTTGAAAAATTAATTTTTCAAGATTTAAGAAAAAATTTCAAATGATTTCTAAAAATGTCGAAAAAATCAGCAAATTTCTCAGTATTTATATATTTTAATTTTGAAAGATTTTTCTTAATTTCAGGAATAATTTGAGTTAGTTTAAAAGATGTTTTAAATTTTTTTGTAGAAATTTAATTCAACTATTTTGTTAAAAGTTCGTCTTCTGTGATGAATTTCATTCCTTTTTATTTAAAATTAAAATCTTTTTTAGTTTAAATATTACATTTTTTGTTCAGAATTCATCTTTTTGGAAGAAAATTAACTTTTTTAAATTCATATATTCTGATTTTTGAAGGTTTCGAAATAAAATTTTGAAAATTTTTAAGGATTTTAAAAGGTGTAAAAATATTTGAAAAATTATTTTAATATTCCTGGGAAAATTTTTAATGATTTTTTGTTTGTTTGAAAAAGTAATTTTAAGAGAATAATAAAAAAATTTTAAACAATTATTTTCATTTTTCAGAATTTTAAAACAATTTGAGGAAATATTCGAATAACTTAATAATATATTTATAAGCTTTAACCGTTTTTATTAAAATAATTTTTTTTGTTAAAATATCAACTATCACATTTTTTAATTGAGAATTCATCTTTTCTGTTCAAACCAATTTTTTTGTTTTAAATTAATTATTTCATGAAAATTTCAAAAATTTGGTTGAAAGACTTTTATCAACATTCGTGGGACAAATTTAAATTATTTTTTATTTGAAAAATTAATTTGTCAAGATTTAAGAAAAAATTTCAAATGATTTCTAAAAATTTCGAAAAATATCAGCAAATTTCTCAGTATATATATATTTTTTAATTTTGAAAGATTTTTCTTAATTTTAGGAATAATTTGAGTTAGTTTAAAAGATGTTTTAAATTTTTTTGTAGAAATTTAATTCAACTATTTTGTTAAAAGTTCGTATTTATTGATGAATTTCATTCCTTTTTATTTAAAATTAAAATATTGTTTGTTTTAAATATTACATTTTTTGTTCAGAATTCATCTTTTTGGTTGAAAATTAACTTTTTTTAAATTCATATATTCTGATTTTTGAAGGTTTCGAAATAAACTGTTGAAACTTTTTAAGGATTTTAAAAGATGTCAAAATATTTAAAAAATGTTTTTAATATTTCTGAGAAAATTTTTAATGATTTTTTGTTTGTTTGGAAAAGAAATTTTAGGAGAATATTAAAAGATCTTTGAACAATTATTTTAATTTTTCAGAATTTTAAAAAAATGTTAGAAATTAATCGAATAAGTTTTAAAGACATTTAAAAGGTTTACAAGTTTTAATTAAAATTAAAACATTTAAAAGGTTTAAAAGTTTTAATTAAAATAAAAATATTTTCTGTTTGAAATATCAACTATTACATTTTTCATTGAAAATTCATTTTTTCTGTTCAAAAAATGTATTTTTGTTTGAAAATGAATTATTTTGTGGAAAGTTCAACAATTTTGTTAAAAGACTTTTCTTAAGATTCGTGGGAAAAATTTAAAGGATTTTTTATTTTGAAAAATTAATTTTTGAAAACTCCAGAAAAAATTTCAAAAGATTTCTAAAAATGTCGATAAAAATCAGCAAGGTTCTCTGTCAATTTTTTTTTCATTTTGAAAGATTTTAAAAAATTTTAGGAATATATTGAGTTAGTTTAAAAGATGTATTTTTTGTTGAAACTTAATTAAAATCTTTTTTAGTTTAAATATAAAAAATTTTAAATTTTTCGTTCAGAATTCATCTTTTTCGTTGAAAATGAACTTATTTTTTAAAAATTCATATATTGTGATTTTTGAAGGTTTCGAAATAAAATTTTGAAACTTTTTAAGGATTTAAAAAGGTATCAAGATAACAATAAAAATGTTTTCAAGATTCCTCGGAAAATTTTAATAGCATTTTTAGTTTGAAAAAGAAATTTAAAGAGAATATTTGAAAACATTTTTGAACTTTAGGTAAAATTCGAATAATTGTAAAAGATATTTAGAAGGTTTAAGAGTTTTAAAAAGATTCAAAAATAATTTAAAATTGGAAAAAATTTCAAAAAATGTTAAACAAAGTGTAGATTTTTGAAGATTTTGAAAAACAATATCACCTAATACATTTTTTGTTAAGAATTCATATTTTTGAGTTGAGAATCAGACTTTTTCCTGATCTAAAAATTTAATATTTTTTGTTTAAAATGTAATGTTTTTTCGAAATTTTACAAATGTTCTTAAAAGATATCATTTTATTTGCAAATTCAGCTGTTTTGTTGAAAATTAGTATTTTTTGGTTGAAAATTCATATTTTTGGATTAAAACTTCAACTGTTTTGTAGAAAATTCGTCTTTTTGGATTAAAAATTCAACAATTTGATAGAAAATTAAGATTTGCGTGTTGAAAATGCAACTGTTATGTAGAAAATTCGTCTTTTCGGCTTGATAATTCTACAAATTTGCGTAAATCTTTTTTCTTTTTTGGCAGAAAAAATTGTTTCTTGAGTGAAGATTCATCATTTTTAGTTGAAAATTCATCTCTTTGGTTAAAAATGTAACTATTTTGTTGAAAATTCGTTTTTTTTTTGGTTGAAAAATCAACTATCTTGATCAAAAATTCAACTATTGGTTAAAAGTTGGTCTTTTTGGTAGAAAATTAATATTGTGTTGAAGATTCAACTGCTTTTTAGAAAATATGTCTTTGGCTTAAAAATCCTACAATTTGCACGAATTTTTCCCCCTTTTTTGACCGGAAAATCTTTCTTGGTTGAAGATTCATCTTTTCTGTTGAAATTAAAAGTTTCGAAAGGTATCAAGAAAATAAAAAGCTTTTCTTAAGATTTCTTGGAAAACTACGAATGATTTATTAGTTTAAAAAATTAATTTTAAGAAAATATTTAAAAAGATTTTTGGACGTTTCAAAAGATTCCCAAAATTAAAAAAAATAGAATCTTGAGGATTTTAAAACAATTGTTTTTATTTTTCAGAATTTTAAAACACTATTTGGGAAAAATTCGAACAGTTTTAAAAGATATTTATAAGGCTCACAAGTTTAAAAACGATTAAAAATAATTTCAAATTTGAAAAAATTTCAAACAAAATGTAGATATTCGAAGATTTTGAAAACGAATTTCAAAGCTTTTTAAGAAATTCCAAAGGTATCAAGAAAATAAAAAAACTTTTCTTAAATTCCTGGGAAAATTTTTAATGATTTTTTAAACATAATTAATCTATTATTTAAATTATCTCAATTTTTTTAATTTTGAAAGATTTTTCTCAATTTTAGGAATAATTAGAGTTAGTTTAAACAATGTTTCCAAATTTATCTCTTTTGGTAGAAAATTAATCTTTTATGGTTAAAAATGCAACTTTTTCGGTGGAGAATTAAATCTGTTTTGATTAATGATTCAACTATTTTGTTAAAAATTCGTCTTTTTTATGAATTCCATTCTTTTTTATTTAAAATTGAAATATTGTTTAATTTAAATATAAAATATTACATTTTTTGTTCAGAATTTATCTTTTTGGTAGAAAATGTTACTACTTGGTTTGAAGTTGAAATAATTTGTTAAAAATTCATCTCTTTGGTTAAAAATGTAACTTTTTCTTGATAATTCATGTATTTTGTTGACAACTAATATGTTTTGGTTAAGGATTCAACTATTTTGTTGAAAAGTCCTGTCTTTTTTTTTTTGATGAATTCAACTATTTTTGGTTGAAAATTGACCTTTTTTAGTTGAAAATTCATGTATTTAGTTGAAAAGTCGTCTTCTTTGGTAGAAAATTAATCTTCTTGGTAGAAGATTCATCTTTTTGGTTAAAAATTCAACTACTTGGTAAAAGTTGAACTACTTTGATAAAAAATTATTTTTTTGTTTGAAGACACATCATTTTAGTTTAAAATTTATTTATTTCGTTGAAAATGGAACTATCCAATTGAAAATTCGTATTTTTTGGTAGTAAATTGATTTTCTTCATAGGAAATTCATCTATTTGGTTAAAAAATCAAATATTTGGTTTGAGATTAATTTTTTTGGTTGAAAATTCATATTTTCGGGATACAAAATTAAACTTTTTTGTTGAAAATTCGTCCTTTTTGGATGAATTAAACTGTTTTTCATTAAAAATTGAAATATTTTTATATTGAAATATCAACTATTACATTTTTTGTTTAGAAAGCTTTTTTTGGCTTGAAAATTCAACAATTTGGTAAAAAATTAACTTTTTGTTCGCAATTAATGTTTTGGTTGAGGATTAAATTATTTTGTTGAAAAAACGTTTTTTAAGATGAATTAAACTGTTTTTGGTTCAATTTTGATCTTTTTTAGATGAAGATTCGACTATTTGATTAAAAATTCATGTATTTAGTTGAAAAGTAGTCCTCTTTGGTAGAAAATTAATCTTCTTCGTAGAAGATTCATCTTTTTGGTTAAAAATTCAACTACTTGGTAAAAGTTGAACTACTTTGATAAAAATTTATTTTTTTGTTTGAAGACACATGATTTTAGTTTAAAATTTATTTCGTTGAAAATGGAACTATCTAATTGAACATTCGTATTTTTCGGTAGTAAATTAATTTTCTTCATAGGAAATTCATCTATTTGGTTAAAAAATCAAATATTTGGTTTAAGATTAATTTTTTTGGTTGAAAATTCATATTTTCGGGATACAAAATTAAACTTTTTTGTTGAAAATTCGTCCTTTTTGGATGAATTAAACTGTTTTTCATTAAAAATTGAAATATTTTTATATTGAAATATCAAATATTACATTTTTTGGTTAGAAAGCTTTTTTTTTGTTTGAAAATTCAACAATTTGGTAAAAAATTAACTTTTTTGTTGGCAATTAATATGATTTGGTTGAGGATTAAATTATTTGGTTGAAAACACGTTTTTTTAGATGAATTCAACTGTTTTTGATTGAATTTTGATCTTTTCTAGATGAAGATTCAACTATTTGGTTAAAAATTCATGTCTTTAGTTGAAAAGTCGCATTCTTTGGTAGAAAATTAATCTTCTTGGTTGAAGATTCATATTTTCGGTGGAAAATTTAACTATTTGTTAAAAATTCATTTTTCTCTTTGAAGATTCATCAATTCAGTTTAAAATTCATTTCTTTGTTCAAAAATGTAACTATTTTATTGAAAATTCGTCCTTTTTGGATAAATTTAACCGTTTTTTGATTAAAAAATTAAATTATTTTTTATTGAAATATTCACTATTAAATTTTTTGTTGAGAAATCATATGTTTTGGTTGAGAATTCAACTACTTGGTTGAAAGTTTAACGATATTGTAACAAATTAATTTTGTTGTTGTAAATTATCTCTTTTTTAGTTGAAAATTCATCATTATGGTTTACAAATATGACTTGAAAAGTTATAAATTTAAAGAGTTTCAAATTGAATTAAATATAGTACACAAATTAATTTTATTTAAAATAATGTATTCCATTTCGAGAAAAATCTCCTGATTTCTCGTTCCTAGACGTGAAAAAATGTTTTTTTTTGGCTTCTTCTTGTTGTGGAGGAAGGCGTCGACATACAAAAAGTGTATAGTCCGAATTTCGAAACATTTCAGGCCCTGTGAAAATGATTTCGACAAAACAACTTGATGAATGTAAATCTTTATTAATGTATTACCTTGCTTGAAATAATTTTTTTAGCATAAAGGGCTAGTTCCATATAAATTAAACAAAAAAAAAGTCGGTTCTATGCAAATTTGGTATTATATATACAACCAAATGGTGTACCTCGCTGAGTTTAAAGTCGTATACTGTTCGCCAAGAGTTTTAGAAAAATTCATTGATTGATACACCAATTTTCTGATTATTCATCGAACAATGCTCGATGCACAGCTCCTAGACTAGGTTGAACGTAGCTTGAACCAGTGCCTCTTCTAGATCTGGAAGCAACAATAAAACCATAAAAATAAATTCCAAATTCAAAGAAAATAATCACAGAATTGCAGGGATCACAGAGGTTCAGTAGTTCAATTTTATATGAAAACGGGGATTTTTTTCCGAAAAAAAGGGATTTTATTTATTATTAAAAACGTTTTATATCATAAGGGTATCTCGTGAATATTTCACAGAAGTGCCCTCAAAAAGTAGCTACTTTTCATTTCTTTTCGCCTTTTCTTTTTTTTTAGCTAGCTTCGAAAAATCTGTTGACCACTTCAGTACTTTCTACTGATAAACTACATCAGAAAAAAATGTAAAAAGACCAAAAATTGAAAAACAGATAAACAATATAATAGAAAAATGGTCATGTTTGAATTGTTTTTAATCTCTTTTTATTAGTAGATAGATTTTGATTCCTTATTCCCATCAATTTTTTTGAGTTTATTCTTTTTAGTATACGACTTAGTTGTTCAAAATATTTTTCTAAGTAAGCTAAAAAGAAATAATTTGAAAAACACAAAAATTACTGTTTAAAAAACCTTTCTTTTTCTCTTTTTGTTTTTTTACACGTTTACATTTGTTTTTCGATGTTTTTTATGAGTTAGAAGCTCTCAGAAACATTTGTTAATGTCAGAAAAAAAGATTATGGCGTAAAAAAAAAGAAACTAAAAAATTTATATTCCCGAAAAAAAAATTATGAAGATAGCAATTTTTCTATATAACAATCCTCTCGAAATTAATTATACTTTATTAGACGATCTTATTAAAAGATTTTTTTTGCATATCATTTTTAAAGTACTAAAAATTAATTAAAATTCTTATTTATTTATGGCAGCCTTAAAAGTTGCCTCTTTTCCCGTTTTTCTCGGTTTTCCACTTCAATGAGAACTGAATTAATAAAACACAAAAAGAAGACACAACCATTTTTGGTTGAAAATGTAATTATTGGATTGGAAATTCAACAATTTTCTTAAAAGTCATTCTTTTTGGTTGAAAATTCAACTATTTTGTTGAAAATTATACTGTTCGGTTGTGGATCCAACTATTTTAATGAAAATCCATCGCTTTTTAAATGAATTCAATTGTTTTACATTCAAAATCCTTTTTGGTTAAAATAATAACTATTATATTTTTTGTTATTTCAAATTTTTTAGTTGCAAATTCAACTACGTAGTTACAGGTTGAACTCCTTTGTTGAAAATTAATTTTGTTGTTGAAGATTTATCATTTTAATTGAGGATTCATATCTTTGGTTGAAAATGTACCTATTTTGTTAAAAATTAATTTTTATTGGTTGAATTCAACTGTTTCTTATTTAAAATTGAAACCGTTTTTGGTTTAAATATCAACTAATAGATTTTTCGTCGAGAATTCATATTTTTTGTTTCAAGATTTTATTTTTTTATTGAAAGTTAATTATTTCCATGAAAATTCAACAAATTTTTTAAAAATACATAAAGTTTCGTTGAAAATTCAACTATTTGTTTGAAAATTCATATATCTGGGTTGAAAATGTAACTGTTTTGCAGAAAATTTGTCTTTATGGCTTGACAATTGTACAATTTGCTTGAATATTTTTTTCTTTTTTTTTACTAGAAAATCTTTCTTTCATGAAGATTCATAATTTTAGTTGAAAATTCATCTCATTGGTAAAAAAATGTACCTATTTTGTAAAAAAATTCATCTTTTTTGGTTTAAAGTCTATTACATTTTTTGTTTGAGATTTTTATTTTTTATTAAAATTTAATTAATTAATTGAAAATTCAACAGTTTTGTTGAGACATCATTTTTGGTTGAAAATTCAACTATTTTGGTAAAAAATTCAACTATTTGGTTAAAAATGAACTTTTTTGTTGAAAATTTATATTTTTTGGGTTGAAAATTAAACTATTTTGGTAGAACATTCAGCGATTTGGTTGCAAATGATCTTCTCTGTTGAAAATTCTTATTCTCGTATTGAAAACTCTTTGGTTGAAAATTAAACTACTTTAGGAGAAAATTTAACTATTTGGTTGAATACTCGTCTTTTTGGTAGAAACTTAATATTTTCCTGTTTAAAATTTAACTATTTTGTTGAAAATTCGTTTTTTGTTGTTGTAAATTAACATTTTTGTTGAAAATTCACTTTTTCGCTTTGTAAAAAATTCGTCTGATTTGCTTGAAAATTCTACATTTTGCATGAACTTTTTTCTTTTTTGACTGAAAAATCTTTCTTGGTTGAAGATTCATCTCTTTGGTTAAAAATTGTAATATTTTTTTGAAAAATAATTTTCTTGTTGTGGAAAATTCACATTTTCAGGTTAAAAATTAAACTGCTTTGTAGAAATGTTCATCTTTTTGGCTTGAAAATTCCACTGTTTTGTAGAAAATTGGAATTTTTTGGTTAAATTCAACGGTGATTAAAAAATAAAATCTTATTTTACATTTTTTGTTGAGAATTCTTTTTTAAAAATTCATTTTTGTTTGTTTGACGATTCATCATTTGAGTAGAAAATTAGTCTCTCCGGTTAAAAAAGCATCAATTTTGTGAAAGATGCAATATTTGTACTCGAAATATTAGGAATTTGAAGCATTTCAATTTGAATTTAATATAAGCACTTGAATTAATTTTATTTAAAAGAATTTATTCCCCTCCTCATCATTCAAAACCTCCTTATTTCCTCCATGTTTAAAGCATTTTGGCATCTGAAGCCTGAAAAATCTCTTTCAAAGCGTTTTGTTTTCTAATATCTTGAATTTCTGTTTATGATTCTTCAATAATGAATCGAAACCTTCTAAAAAAAGTGGGGAGAGGAAAATTAAGTGCAAATTCTAAATTTTAAGTATTTTAGGAGACTTTTCAAATTTAAGGGGGAAAAGGGGGAATTAGGTAAAAAAAAAACGGAAACGGACTGTGATCCCTGAAATTGTTGAATAACTTACTCTGTCAAGGGTCTAACAGCAGGCGCAGTAGGATTGTTTTTTGGTCTCGGATTGACCAGTAAGCATTTCATAGGATGACCATCGAGTTGTCTATTGTGATAGGTCTCTACTGCCTTCGTCGCGTCTTTCAAAGTCTTGTAAATAACTTCTGCTGTGCCTGGACGTACTAATCTGGAAATAAGTAGTTCTCCAACATCCTCGAACAACTCCTGAAAAAATAAAATCCTGTTACATTTTCCTGAACTGTAAACGAGTCTAATATAATAATAGTAACCCTCAAATTAGTTAGAATTTTATAAAACTGAGTGTCTATCCGAAGATTTTAAAATACCCGGGTTTTTCAGGGTCAACTTTTCATTTTCCCGGCTTGGGAGTTATACTTTCTTTTGAAATTTCGAAGCCCTAACTCAGAACTTTAATTCCTTTGAAAAATTCTCTGAGCTAACTGACAAAATTATCGTTCTTTTTAATTAAAAAAAATCAATTTTTAACCAAAAATGGAATAGTTACATTTTCAGTTGAAAACATATTAATTTTTAACCAACAAAAATGAATTTTCAACAATCTAGTTAAACTTTTAACCAAGTAATTGAATTTTCAACCAAAAATATGAATTCTCAATGCATAATGTAGTAGCAGATATTTCTGCAAAAAAAGATTTGAATTTTAAATAAAAAAACAGTTAAATTTAACGAAAAAAGATGCATTTTCAAGCAAAATATTTGAGTCCTCAACCAAAGAAGATTATTTTCAACCAAAAAGTAACTTTAAAAAAAAACAGATGAAATTATTACCAAAAGAGATACATTATTAAACCGTTAAGAAAAATTAAAAAAAAAGAGTTAAATTTTCAATCAGAGAAAATTCCCATTTTTAAACGAACAGTTGCACTTTTAGCCTAAAAGAGGAAATTTCAACCAGGAAGATTGGTTTTTAAGCAAAAAAAAAAATTAATCTTCAACAAAAAAATTAACTTTTAACAAAGTGGTTCAACTTTTTAACCAACGAGATGAATTTTAAACTAAAACGATGAATCTTCAACTGGAACAGTTCAATTTTCAGTTAAAAATTAATTTTGAACCAAAAAGTTGAATTTTCAACTAAAATGATGAATCTCCAACAAAAAAAATTATTTTTTAACAAACCAAGTAATTTAATTTTCAACCAAACAATAGAAATTCTCAACGAATAATGTAGAAGTAGTAGATATTTCAACCAAAAAAGATTTTAATTTTAAATAAAAATCAATTCAATTCAACGAAAAAAGACGAATTTCAACAAAAAAAGTTGAGTGCACAACCAAAGAGGATTAATTTTCAACCAACCGGTTATATTTTTAACCAAAAAATATTAAATGTTAACATGAAATAAATTTTTAAACCGAAAAGTTGAACTTTAAATTTAAAAAAACATTTCAATTTTTGAACAAACAGTTGCATTTGAACCAAAAAAAGAGGACATTTCAACCAAGAAGATTATTTTTCAACAACAAAAAATGAATTTTCAACCAAAAAAATTAGTTTTTAACAAATTAGTTCAACTTTTTACCTCTGTAGTGGAATTTCAAATTTGAAAAAATCAATTTTCAATAAAAAATAGAATAGGTACATTTGTAGTTAAACAAATTATTTTTTATTCAAAAAAAGGTGTTTTCAACAATGTATTTAAACTGTTGACCAACAAGATGAATTTTCAACTAAAATTATGAATCTTCAATAAAAAAAGTTAATATTCGATCAGAATAGTTGAATTTTCAACCAAAAATAAGGAATTTTCACAAAAAAGGTTGAATTTAAATTAAAAAGAATGACTTTTAAAATTCCCTAAAATATTTCAAATCCTTTAAAATCTCTTGCAATCTTTTAAAGTTCTTGGAATTTTTTAAATTACCATACAGTCTTTAAAATCCTTTGGAATTCCTTAAAATTACTGAAATCTATGAAAAATTGATTGAAATCTTTTAAACTTCCCTAAAATATGTCAAATCCTTTGAAATCTTTTGAAATCCCTTAAAAATTTTTCAAACTCTTGGAAATGACTTGGAATCTTTTAAAATACCCTACAATATTTCAAATCCTTTGAAATTCCTTCCAATTGTTGAAAACCATTAAAAATTCCTTGGAAGATTTTAAATTCCCTCAAATATTTCAAATCTTTTGAAACCTTTCGAAAACATTTGAAATTGTTTAAAGCACTTGAAAATTCCTTGGAATTTTTTTGAGGCCCCTAAAACCATTTGGAATCCCTTCAAATTGTTGAATTCCATTAAAAATTCATTGAAATATTTTTTAAATTCCTACAACAATTCAAATCCTTTGAAATTCCACTAAAATGATTGAAATTAATAGAAAATTCCTTGGAATCTTTTAAAATGCCCTAAAAGATTTTAAATTCTTTAAAAATTTTCGAATTACCTTGCAATTTTTTAAAGGTGTTAAAAATTCCTTAGATTTTTTTTAAAACCTTTAATATTTAAAATATTTAGAAATCGTTTTAAACTTTTTGAAACTCTGGGAAAATCCTTAGCATTTTTAAAAACAACCTAAAATCTTTTTTAAAATTTTAAACTCCTTTAAATTATTGAAATTAATTGAAAATTTCTTGGAATCTTTTAAAATACCCTAAAAGATTTTAAATCCTTGAAAAACTTTTGAAATCTCTTGCAATTTTTTTAATTTTTCTTTAAAAATTCAAATATTTGGTTGAAAATTCATGTACTTTGTTAAAAATTTCGTCTTATTGGTTGAAAATGTGTAAATTGGTCTTTTTGGTTGAAAATGAGATTTTTTTAAATTAGAATTAATTTTTTCAACTGGAAATATAACTTCTATTTTTTGTCGATAATTTATCTTTTTTGATAGAAATTTAATCTTCTTGATTGAAAATTATATTATTTCGTTGAAAATTTACATCAATTTTACTGAAAATTTAACTATTCTATTTTTAGTTGAAAATTTATCTGTTTTTGGTGAAAATTGAACTATTTGTTGAAAATCCGTCTTTTTGGTAAAAGAGTACTCTCTTTAGTTGAAATTTCATCTTTTTGGTTCAAAATTAATTTCTTTGTTTGAACATTCGTCTGTTTTTTGTTTAGAAATTTACTTTAATAACTGAAAATTATCCTACTTTATTTTTGGTAGAAAATTTATCTTTTTAGTTTGAAATTCATGTATTTAGTTATAAATTAATTTTTTTTTAGTTGAAGATTCATCATTTTAGTTGAAAATTCACTTTAACTATTCCATTTTTTTTTCTCGAAAAATTACCTTTTTTGATAGAACTGTAATATTTTTCGTTAAAAAATTATCTGTTTAGTAGAAAATTTAACTATTCTATTTTTTGTTAAGAATTCATTTCTTCCATTGAAAAAAAAAACTGTTTAGTTAAAAATTCGATTTTTTTTGTTTATTTAAATTTCATCTTTTAGATTGAAAAATCCACTATTTGGACAAAATTTGATATTTTTGGTTGAAAATTCATCATTGTGATTAAAAAATAATTTCTTTGGTTGAAAATTCGTTTCTTTTTAGTTGAAAATTATTTTTTTTTTTAACTGAAGATATAACTATTCCATTTTTGCTTGAAAATGTATATTTTTAATAGAAAATTAATTAATTTTGCTGAAAACTCGTTTTTTTTTAATTTACTTTTCTAACTGCAAATTGAAATATTATATTTTTGGTTTGTAAATTTATATTTTTTAGTTTAAAATTGAATTATTTTCTTGAGAATTCATTTTTTTGGTCGAAAATTGATTCTCTTAACTGAAAATTTAATTCTTCTTTTTTTGGTTGAAAAATCATTTTTTTGCTATGAAACATTTTTTTAATTCGTTTTTTTATGGTTGAATATTTATTTTTCTGAAATTTTAATTATTCTAATTTTGATTGAAAATTGATTTTTTTTAGATGAAAATTCATGAACTTTGTTGAAAATGAGTCTTTTTTGGTAGATCTTTTGTGTTGAAAATTCAACTAATTATTTGGTTAAAAATTCATATTTTTGGTTGAAGATTCATCATTTTAGTTACAAATTAATTTCTTTGGATGAACATTTATCTTTTTGACTTGAAAACACAACTAAAAAGTGTTTTAAATATATTTAGAAACAAAATTTATTTTTCATTAACACTTTAACTATTCCATTTTTTTGCGGAAAATTACCTTTTTTGATAGAAATGTAATATTTAACTTTAAAAAATTATCTGTTTAATAGAAAATTTAACTATTCTATTTTTTGTTAAGAATTCATTTCTTTCATTGAAAAAAAAACTGTTTACTTAAAAATTCGTTTTTTTGTTGATATAAAATTCATCTTTTAGATTGAAAAATCCACTATTTGGACAAAATTTGATATTTTTGGTTGAAAATTCATCATTGTGATTAAAAAAAAATTTCTTTGGTTGAAAATTCATTTCTTTTTAGTTGAAAATTTATATTTTTAATAAAAAATTAATTAATTTTGCTGAGAACTCGTTTTTTAAAGAATTTTTTAGTTTTTTTTTTAGGGTAGACACCCTGTTCAACATTGATCATACCTTAATATCTTCTTGGGTAACATTTGCCTGCAAATTCGAGACAACGATTCGGTATCCCGTGGTGTGTGAAGCCGAATTTGACTTCTGGTGGGTTATCATGGTCATATTTCGAGGCTTGCTGGGAGCCGTATCGAGGCGAGATTTCACTCCAGTTTCTCTGTGACTTCTGGACTCGTAATATTTCGATTCTGCAGCACTGTCTGCCAAAATCGTCCTCGACTTCGATCCGAAACTCCAGTCTTCCCTGTAGGATGCACTATCGCGTTTGGGCTAAAAAAACATTTCTTTTTCAAGTTTTCCGGTCCAGTAGACACCCTGATTTTGCATGAATGGGGTTTATTTTCTTACCATGGAAGTGCGGGCGATCACTTTGAAATTCCTGGGCCTCTCCGACTCCGGTTTTCGAATTGGTGCATTTCTTCCTAACGAACTAGACGGTTTTACCCACGTGTATGGAGAGGCAGGTTTCAAATTGAAAACGGGAGGCGGTGGTGGAAGAGATGGTGCGTACTCGTTATTAACAGTTCTTCTTAATGGCGGTGAGTCTATTAAATAATCTGAAATTTCAAATAAGAAATTATTTCTTCTTCTAGATAATCTAGATTACTTCATGAACCCATGAGTCTAGGGTGGCCGCAAAACTACATTTTCGAAATTACCTGAATTTGCTCTAATTTTTCATTTTCCCTAACCATTAATATTTAAAGACCAAAATGTTAATCTTGTATCGTTTTTAATATACCTAGAATCTTTTATAAATAAATAATAAAACAATTTTGATTTTAAATTTATAAATTTATCATTCTCATGGCTAGCACAGCTTAATTTATATTTGAAAAAATGTTAAAACATTACAAAAGATTTACAAAATTCTTTGGACTTTTTTTAATTCACTCGAATTCTTCTACATTTACTCAATTCTACTTAATTTAATGGATTTTTGTGAATTTTTAAAAGTTTTTATTTAATTGATCCTGAGGATCAATTGATAAAATGATCAAAGGATTTGAAATATTTTTTCAAATTCCTTGACATTTTCAAGAGCTTGAAAGAATTGCAAAAGATTTTAAAGTCTTTTAAATATTTTAGGTTATTTTATAAGATTACAAAGAAATTTGTAATTTATTTCAGTAATTTAATGTGATTTCAAAGGATTTGAAATATTTGAGGGTATTGTGAAAGATTCCCAGGCATTTTCAAGAGCTTTAAATTTTTTTAAGGGATTTCAAAAGATATCAAAAGATTTGAAATATTTTAGGAAATTTAAAAAGATACCAAGAAATTTTTTATTTATTTCAAAGACTTTTAAATATTTTAGGGTATTTAAAAAAATTCCAAGGCATTTTCAAGAGATTTAAACAATTTCAAGGGATTTCCAAAGGCTTTAATAATTTTAAGGGATTTGAAAATTTTAATGCATTTTAAAGAATTTATTCACAAGAAGTGAGGGATTTCGTAGGGTTTCAAAGATTTGAAGAAATTTTCAAATATTTTTTGCAACTCATTTGGAATTCGCCCTGAATTCTTTTAAATTTTTTTGAATTTTTCAAAATTCTTTTGAATTCTTCTAAATTCACTCAATTCTACTCAATTCAATGGATTTTTAAAGGTTTTTTAAAAATTCCTTTTGAAGTATTTTAAACTTACCATAAATTCGAAGGCATTTCATCAAATTCTTTCGAATGCCCTTTTAATTTTTGTAAACTCATTTCAAACTCCCTCTATTCAATCTATTTTTTCATGTATTTGAATTGTTTTCAATTCACTTCTTTCTTTTTAAATTCAGATTGTTTTTTTTTTATAAATATCATCGAATTATTCTCATTTGCTTAAATTCCTCTAAAATTACTCAAATTTTACTGTAATCAATGGATTTTTTTCGATTTTCAAACATTTTTTCCAATTAATTTGAATTATTTTGAATTTAACTGAACTGTTTTATAGTCATGAGTCACTTCTTTGGTTAGAAATTAGTAGGGTTTCAAAAATTTGAATTTTTTTTTGAATCCACCCTGAATTCTTTTAAATTCTTTGGAATTCTCTTGAATTTTTAAAATTTTTTATTTAATTGATCTTAAATTCTTTTAACCTTACCTTGAATTCTTAGGCACTTCATCAACTTCTTTTGAATTCCCTTGAATTTTTCTGAGCTCATTTCAAACTTACTGAATTCAATGAAGATTTTTCATATTCTTAAATTGTTTTCAATTTTATTTTTCTTTATTTACGGGCCTCACAGTCCCTATGGTATAAAATATAGGGACCAAAGGGTACTTTTTTCGCACTTAAATGGTAACAAATTCAGGATAAATTCATAAGACTTCAAAAAATTCAAGTTAAATTCAAAAAAATTAAAATAAATCGGAAGACAATTTTTCAAATAAAAAAATCCATTGATTTCCGTAAAATGTTAATGAATTTAAAGGAATTTAAGAACGAAAAGAATTCGATGAAATTCATAAAAATTCAAGGTGAATTAAAAAAAATCCAATTGAATTCAAAACAATGTAAAAATATGAAAAAACTTAATTGAATTCAGTAACTTTGAAATGAGCTTAGAAAAATTAAAGGGAATTCAAAAGAATTTGATAAAATACTTAAGAATTCAAGGTGAGGTTAAAAGAATTTAAGATCAATTAAATAAAAACTTTAAAAAATTCAAATTCAGAAACAAATTTCAAATCTTTGAATCCCTACTAATTTCTAACCAAAGAAGTGACTAATGACTACAAAACAATTCAAAAGAATTAAAATGAATTCGAAAAATGGTTAAAAATCGAAAAAATCCATTTAATTCAGTAAAACTTAAGTGAATTTAAAGGAATTTAAGGAAAACTAGAAGAATTCAATGAAATTCATAAAAAATCAAACTGAATGTAAAAACCAATCAAGTGAATTTAAAGCAATTAAAAAATATGAAAAAATTAATTAAATTGAGTGAGTTTGAAATGAGTTTAGAAAAATTAAAGAAAAGTTCTTCAAATCTTTGGAACCCTACGAAATCCCTCACTCCTTGTGAATACATTTTTTGAAAACGTTAAAATATGATAAAATCCCGTGAAATTACATGAAATTCGACGATATTTGCTAGAATCCTTAAAAATGTATTACAATATCTTGAAAACTTTTAAAATCCCTAAAAATAACTGAAATCCGCGGTTACATATAAAATCCCTTGGATTCTTTTAAAATATCTTAAAAACTTATAGGTTCCGTAACATCGTTTCAAATCTTCCGAAATTCTAGAAAATTCTTGGAATCTTTTAAAATACCTTAATATATTTCAAATCCCTTGAAATTTCTTAAATCTCTTAGAATAATTTAACATACCCTAAATTATTTGAAATCCTTTTGAAATTCCTTCAAATTATTGAAATCAATTGAAAATTCCTTGGAATCTTTCGAACTTCCTTGAAATATTTTTAAATTATTTAAAACTCTTGAAAATTCCCTGGAATTCTTAAAAATACCCTAAAATATTTAATATTCTTTGAAATCGCTTGAAACTTTTTCAAGCTCTTGAGAATTCCTTGATTTTTTTTATAATATACCCTTAAATCTTTAAATTTCTTTGAAATCCCTTGAAATTATTGAAATCTATCATAATTCTTTGGAATCTTTTAAAATACCCTAAATTCTTTAAAATTGATAAGACCTTGCAATACTTGAAATCCTATGAAATTCCTCAATTCATGTGAACAAATTCTTTGAAATCAATGAAAATATTATAAAATCACATGAAATCTGATATTTTCTGAAATCCTTGGAAATTTATTAAAATTTCTTTGAATTTTTAAAAGTATCCTAAAATTTTTTTAATCATTTGGAATCCCTTCAAATAATTTAAATCTATTAAGAATGTATTGGAATCTTTAAAAATACCCTAAAATATTTCAAATCCTTTGAAATTGTTTGAAATCCTTTGAAACTTTTTAAAACACTTGAAAATGTCTTAGAACCTTTTAAAATACCTTAAAATATTCCAAATCCTTTGATATCCCTTCAAATGTGATTGAAATGCATTAAAAACTCCTTGGAATCTTTTAAAATTCCCTAAAATATTTCAAATCCTTTGAAATCCCATTAAATTACTGAAATCAACTGAAAATTCCATGGAATCTTTTAAAACACCCTAAAAGATTTCAAATCCTTTAAAAACGTGTAAAAGTACATTGACATTTTTTAAAGCTCATGAAAATTCCTTGAACTTTTAAAAAAATACCCCTAAAAAATTTCAAATTGTTTGAAATTTTCTGAAATTGCTTGAGATATTTTAAAGCTCTTGAAAATCCTTATAATTTTTAAAAGCACCCTAAAATCTGTTTGAAAAACTTAAAATCCATCAAAATTATTGAAATTAATTGAAAATCTATTGCAATCTTTTAGATAAATATTTCAAATTCTTTGAAATCTTTTAAAGCTTTTTAAAAATCGTTAAAAGTTTTAAAAATACCATTAAATATTTTAGATCATTGGAAATACTTTAAAATTATTGAAATCTATTAAAAATTCCTCGGAATATTTTTAAATATCCTACAATATTTCAAATCCTTTGAAATATTTCGTAATTCTTTGAAACTTTTTAAAGCTCTTGAAAATTCCTTGGAATTTTTGTAATACCCTAAAATCCTTTGGAATTCCTTCAAATGATCAAAATATATTAAAAATTCCTCGGAATATTTTTAAATACCCTAATATATTTAAAATCCTTTGAAACCCTCAAAACTCTTTGAAACTTTTTAAAGCTTTTGAAAATGACTTGGAATTTTTTTAATATACTGAAAATCTTTGAAAACCCTTTCAATGATTGAAATATATTAGAAATTACTTGGAATCTTTTAAAATACTCTAAAATATTTAAAATCCTTTAAAATCTTTTGATATCCCCTGCAACTTTTTAAATCTCTTCAAAATTTTTCGAAAGTTTTAAAAATACCCTAAAATCTTTAAAATCCTTTGGAATATTTACTTTCAAATTATTGAATTCTATCATAAGTTCCTCGGAATATTTTTAAATACCCTAAAATATTTCAAATCCTTTGAAATCTCTTGAAACTTTTTAAGGCACTTGAAAATTCCTTGGAAGTTTTAAAAATACCCTAAAATCTTTTTAAAAATTTGAAATCCCTTCAAATTATCGAAATATTATTAATTTTCAACAAAAAAAACGGATTTTCAACAAAATAATTCCATTTTCAACCAAAGTGATGAATTTTCAAATCAAATTATGAATCTTTATCTGGAATAGTTAAATTTTAAACCAAAAAGATAAATTTTCAACTAAAATGATGAATATTTAACTGGAACACTCGAATTTTCAACCAAAAAGACGAATTTTTAAAGAAGATTACATTTTAAATAAAAAGATTAATTTTCTACCCAAAAATACAATTTTGCAACCAAATACATTAACTTTTAAAGAAAGGTTTGAATTTTTAATAAAAGAAGACAAATTTTCAACCAAATAGTTAAATTTTGAACTGAAAAAATAATAATTTTCAATCGAAAATGGAATAGTAACATTTTTAGTTTAAAAAATTATTTGTAAACCAAACATAAGAGTTTTCAACTAAAAAAATGAATCTTTACCTGAAATAGTTCAATTTTCAAACCAAAAAATTAATTTTTACTAAAAAAAGATAAATTGTCAACCAAAATTTTAATAATTAAATTTCAAGTTAAAAAAATTAATGTTTAACCAAACAGATGAATTTTCAACAACAGCTATGGAATTTTCAATTGGAATAAGTGAAATTTTCAGTTAAAAAAATTAGTTTTAACAAAAAAAACTAACTCTTAACAACAACAAAAACTAACTTTCAAAATAATAGTTACATTTTCAAACAAAGTGATGAATTTTCAAAAAAAATTGTAAATATTTAACTGCAATAGTTGAATTTCAAACCAGAAAGATGAATTTTTAACTGAAATGATGAATCGTTAACTAGAATAATTGAATTTTTGACCAAAAATATTAATTTTCAACCAAGAAGATTAATTTCTACCAAAAAAGACGAATTTTCAACTAACAAAGATAATTTTTCAACCAAAAATTGAATAATCAAATTTTTAGTCAAAAATGAATGTTCAACCAATGACATGAATTTTGAACTAAAATTATGAAATATTCAACTGGATTAATAGTTACATTTTCAGTTGAAAAAAAAAATAATTTTCAACCAAAAAACATCCAAAGAAAAAACAAATTTTCAACCAAACAGCTCATTTTTCAACCAAAGAAATGAATTTTTAATTAAAACGATGGATTTTCAACTAAAAAAAAAATTAATTTTTAACAAAAGAGCTTAACTTTCAACCAAATAATTTTATTTCAAACCTAAAAGATGAATTTTCAACTAAAATAATAAATATTTGACTGGAATACTTGAATTTTTAACTGAAAAGAAGAATTTTTAAACAAGAAGATTAACTTTCAAAGAAAAATAAGATAATTTTTTACCAACAAAAAAATCGATTTTTTAACAAAATACATGAATTTTCATCGGAATAGTTAAATTTTCAATTAAAAATACCAATTTGTATCCAAATTGTCGAATTCCGAACTTGAAAATTGTAATTTTCAACTCAGAATGGAACAGTTAAATTTTCGTTTAAAGAAATTAATTTTCAACCAAACTGGTGAATTTTCAAATAAAATGATGAATCTTCAACTGAAATGATGAATCTTTAACGGGAATAGTTTAATTTTATGCCAAAAAGATGAATTGTCAACCATAAAGTTAAATTGTCTACAAAAATAGATGAATTTTCCACAAAGTACATACATTTTCAAACAAATAGTTTAATTATTAAATGAAAAATATCAATTTTCAACCAAATAGTTTAATTTTCATCAAAAAAAGATAAATTAATTTTCAGCAAAAGTTTAACTTTTAACCCAGTAGTTGAATTTCTAACTAAAAAACGATGAATTCGCAACGAACAATGTAAACAAAATTTCTATTATAATTCAGAAATATTTCTTCTTTGAAATTCTACTTCTACTCTGAAAACTGCTTGAAGTACTTTTATTGCCTAAAATTTAGAAGAGGGAACTTTCAAATTGTGACGAATTCTGACTTGAAAGAGGGATTTTTAAAAATTCCTTTTTTCTCAATCCGAATTATAATTCCTTTAAAAAATTTCCATTCCATGTAAAACATTCCCTGTTCCAAGTGAAATTATATTTCTTGAATTTTGTTATGATCAGAAGTAAATTCCCGGTTTTTAAATTAAATTCCCGGTTTTTTCCCTGTTAATTCATAAATAATTTATTTAAGTGCTATAATTGCTTTAATTATTTTTGAGAATAGGGGAAAAAGGGGGAATTTCAAGAAAAAAGGGGAAACTAAGAAAAAAAGGGGAAGACTGTGCACCCTGAAATAATATCAAAAGGAATAACTTACCATCGTTATAATCCATAGAGATGTTCTCGACATAATGAGGTTCCAAAGGAGGCCTGAATCCCACCGTTCTTGAGGGTGGTGGCCTGTAAGCAGCTGGCACAGGGTGAACAATTGGATTAAACTGTGGTATTTTATTTGTCGAGAGCGAGATTCTCCCATTGCGTCCAGTTTTGCGAGAAATTCCCAAAAACGGGTCATTTTTCTTTAAATGCGTCGCTCGCAGTTTATCAAGTTTTAATCGAGCATCGCTTTGTTTTGCGATTTCAGCTAACTTGTCGCGGGCATCTGTAAGTTTCAGTCTGTTTTTCTGAATTATTTTTAATCGAGCGTCCGCTATCCCTCCATTTCCAATTCCGTGTCCACGTCCCCTGACTGATCCATTGGCACGAGCACCTCTATTTTGTACAATACCTCTATTTTGTATGACTCCTCGACCCTGAACTCCACCTCTGCCTGGTGCCGATCCTTGGCGGGCGCTGAAATTCAATAATTAGAGATTTTAAATGAAGGAGTCAGAATTTAGATGATATTTCATTCCCTCGTATTTTTAATTTCTAGTTTTTCAATTTTTCCAAACGAGATGTGCTTTTTTTTAATTCCATCCCGGACTAATTCCAATTCAAATCCAATTATTAAAAAGCGCATGGCGCCATTTTCGATTATTTCTCGAACCATCTCGAAATAACTCGAAACAATTTGAAAATATTGTTGTCCGGAAACTCGTTTTTGTGATTGGATGAATCTATCGTTCCTTTTTTCACGTTTAGAATGAAAAGTCTGCAAACTTCAGGCTTATGACAAATTTAAGGTTGTTTGAATAATATATTCAATAATAATAATCAATGGAATAAAGTTGTTCTGTACTTCAATATACAAATTGTAATGTGTAGATTTTTGAACATTTCAAAAGTGAAGAAGCTCTTTAAGATTTTAAAATGTTTTGAAGATAATAACAAAAATCCTTGGAAAATTTAAACTGATTCTTTATTTAAAAAAAATAATTTTAAGAAAAGATTGACAAAGATTTCAAAACATTTAAAATTATTTCTTAAATTTTCGAAAAATAATATTGGTCATTTTAAAATCGATCTTTTTCAATTAGCAAGATTACAAAGTTTTATAACAAAATTCTGTCAAGTTGAGGAGACAATTTAGAAGTTTTAAAAAGATGCAAAATTAATTTTAAACTTGAAAACATTTCAAAAAAGTTCGAAGAAAACGTAAATTTTTTAATATTTGGAAATAAAAATTTAAAAACTTCTTAGGCTTTTTGAAAGGTTTCGCGATAATTAAAAATATTTATTAAAATTCGTGGGATAATTTGAACTGATTTATTATCTTGAAAAATTAATGTTAAGAGAATATTTAAAAAACATTTTAAAAGATTTAAAAAGATGTCCAAAATTGTCATAACAGAATCTGGAAGTTTTGAAGACATTTTTTTTTTCAAATTTCAGAATGTTAAGAAATTTTTTAGAAAAATTCGAATAATTTTAAAATATATTTAAAACGTTTAAAAGTTTTGGAAATGATAAAAAAAAATTGTAATTTGAAGATATTTCCAAAAACTTAAAACGAAAAGTAAATTTTCAAAAATTTCAAAAAGAGATTCCTGAAAACATTTTTAATGACTTTTTATTTTGAAAAATCAATAAAGAGAATTTAAAAAGGTATAGAAACATTAAAAAAGATTTCTACAAATGTCGAAAATATCTGAAAGGTTTAAGGACATTCTTTTTAATTTTCGAATATTTTTCAAAATTTTCAAGTTTGAATCAGTTTAAAAGATATTTATCTTAAAAATTTCTAAAAGTCTTAAATATCTTTTAAACAGCGTCGAATTTTTTCTAAAATTTTGCAAAATCCTGAAAAATAACAAAATTATACTTTTTCGACATATCTGAAATCGTCAAAAAAATCAATTTTCTCAAGAATGTAAACTGATTTGTTATTTTTAACATTTTTAAGAGATTTATAAAAAATGCGAGTAAGTTTATGACATTTTGAAATTTTAAAAAGGTTCAGAATTATTTTAAAAGTTGAAGATATTTCAAAAATTTTTTAAAATGTACATTTTTGAATATTTGAAAAAAAATGTGTACCTTTTTAAGGATTTTGAAAGGATTCACGATAATAAAAAAATTATCTTAAAATTCACGAGAAAATTTGAACTGATTCTTTGTTTTGAATAAATAATTTTAAGAGAATATTGAAAAACATTTTAAAAGATGACAAAATACTTTAAAAGATTACTAAAGATTTCTAAATTCGTCATAACAGATTCTGGAAGACTTTAAGGCAATTTTTGTAATTTTTCAGAATTTTAAGAAAATTTTTGGAAAAATTGGAATGACTATAAAAGATAAGCTAATTTGAAAATATTTCAAATAATTTAAAAAAAATTATTTTTCATTTTGAAAATAAATTTGAAGAGAAAATTGACAAAGATTTCAAATGATTTTAAATTATTTTATAAAGTTTCGAAAAAGAATGGAAAAAATTTAAAAGGTTTCACGATAATAAAAAATATATCTCACAATTCAATTTCACGTTCCAAAAGATTTCCAAAATTATAAAAACAGAATCTGGAAAATTTGAAGGCAAGTTTTTTAATTTTTCAGAATTTCAAGAAAAATTTTGGAAGAATTTTAAAAGATATTTAAAAGGATCAAAAGTTTTGAAAATGGTAAAAAATGATTTTAAGTTTGAAAAGATTTTTAAAGATTTTAAACAAAATGTAAATTTTTGAAGATTTTGCAAAAAATTTCGAAGCTTTTTTAGAAGTTTGAGAGGTTTCAAGAAAATAAAAAAATTTCTTGTGATTCTTGGGAAAATTTTTAATTACTTTTTATTTTGAAAAATTAATTTTTAAAGAAAATTTGAAAAAGTTTCAAAATATTTCAAATTATTATTATAATTTCAAAATATTTCTACAAATTCCAAACATAACAAACATTAACATTCCAAAAGATTTCAAAAATTATCAAAACAGAATCTGGAAAACTTGAAGGCAAGTTTTTTAATTTTTCAGAATTTCAAGAAAAATTTTGAAAGAATTTTAAAAGATATTTAAAAGGTTCAAAAGTTTTGAAAATGGTAAAAAATGATTTTTAGTTTGAAAAGATATATAAAAATATACTTTTTCTCAAATCATTAAATTGATAAATTTGAAAATAATGTGAGAAGTTTCTTTGGTAACTTTTGAAATGAAATGGCTTTTAACTTATTTTAATATTTTAACTTTTTGAAAATTCCAGTTACTGGATAAAACATTTCAAATTTCCCAAAAGGAAGAATAAATTAAACAGTTAAACAATTACAAAATTCATTAATTTTAATTAAATTAAATTAAACATCTCTTTCGAGATTTCTAAAACATGCATGCATGCGCGCGCGTAGCGCGCTTTTGCTACTTGTCCAATTATTAAAAAGCGCATGGCGCCATTTTCGATTATTTCTCGAACCATCTCGAAATTACCGAAACAATTTTAAACTACTGTTGCCCGGAAACCCGTGCTTGTAATTGGATGAAGCTTTATTTTTTGGTTGCCATTTGAAACTTCAGGATTATGAGAAATGTAAGGTTATATAAATAATTTTAAAATGTTTCAAGAGAATGAGAAAAATTTCTTAAAATTCCTGGGAAAATTTAAACTGATTTTTTTTTAATTTTAAATTATTTCGTAAAATTTCGAAAAAGAAACTGGATGATTTTAAAGCAAAAATAATCAATTAGCAAGATTATAAAGTTTTATTAAAAATTCGATCAAGTTTAAGAGACGTTTAGAAACTTTAAATAGATTCAAAATTAATTTAAAACTTGAAAACATTTCAAAAAAGTTAGAAAAAACGTGTATTTTTTAGTATTTGGAATTTCAAAATTTTGAAGCTTCTTACAGAATTAGAAAGCTTTCACGATAATAAAAAATTTTCTTACAATTTCTGGAAACATTTATACAGATTTTTTATTTCGAAAAATGAATTTTAAGAGAAAATGAACAAAGATTTCAAAACATCTTGAATTGTTTCCTAAAATTTCAAAAAAGAATGTGGATACTTTCAAAGCAGCATTTTTCACTTAGCAAGATTAAAACGTTTTATGAAAAATTCAAGTAAGTTTAAAAAATTAATTTAAAACTTAAAAAAAAAGTTGAAAAAATGTAAATTTTAGAATATTCGGAAATAAAAATTTTGAAGCTTCTCAAGCATTTTGAAAAGTTCCGGGATAATAAAAAGTATTTCTTTAAATTCATGGGATAATTTGAACTGATTATTTTATTTTGAAAAATTAATTTTAAGGGAATATTTAAAAAGACTTTAAAACATTTCAAAAGATTTCCAAAATTGTCAAAACAGAATCTGGAAGATTTGAAGGCATTTTTTTTATTTTTCAGAATTTTAAGCAAATTTTTGGAAAAATTCAAATAATTTAGAAAGATATTTAGAAGGTTTAAATGTTTTGGACATGATTGAAGAATAATTTGAAAAGATTTACAAAAATTCAAAACAAAATGTAAATTTTGGAAAATTTTGAAAAATTGTCGAAGCTTTTTGAGAAGTTTGAAAAGCTTGAAGAAAATAAAAAACTTTTCTTGAGATTCATGTGAAAATTTTTAATGTCTTTTTATTTTGAAAATTAAATAGTTAAGGAAAATTTAGAAAGGTTTCAAAACATTTCTACAAATGTCAACAAAAAAATCTGAATTTTCAAAATTGTTTCAAATTTTTAGGAATAATTCGACTCAGTTTATAAAATATTTATTTTCAAAACTTCTAAAAGTACTAAATATCTTTTAAACTGGCTCGAATTTTTCTTAATACTTTGCAAAACCCTGTAAATTAAAAAATTATACTTTTTTGACATATATATCTGAAATCTTCAAAAAACTTTTGGAATTTACTCAAAAATCTTACGAAAATGATATTTCGATAACCTTAAAAACAAATGAAGATATAAACCTAAAAAAGAAATATTTATTCGAAATTTGTATTTAGTAATCAAAACCATTTATACCCTCAAATTATAATTTGGGTTAACATTTGTTTCTTTCTTGATTAAAAACCTTTTTTTGCTTAAAAATTGAACTATTTGATGAAAATTCGTCTCTTTGGTATGAAAATCAACCTTTTTTGTTAAGAATTCACTATTTTGTTGAAAATTCGTCTTTTCTGATAGGAAATTGATTTTCTTAATAAAAAATGCACACATATTTCGTTAAAAATTCATATTTTCGTGTTAAAATTAAACTGTTTTGTTGAAAATTCGTTTCTTTTCAAAAAATTTTAATATTTTTTGGTTTAAAATGCAACTGGTAAAAACTATTTTGTTTTTCGTTGAAAATTCAGCTATTTTGTTGAAGCTTTTTACTTTTGGCAGGAATTTAACTGTTTTTTATACAAAATTAAAATCTTTTTGGTTGAAATATAATTTACGTTATCGAAATAATATATTCAATAATTTAATAATAATAATAATCAAAAGTTGAAAATAATGTGAAAAGTTTACTTGCAACTTTTAAAATGAAAAGTTTTTTAACACATTTTAATGTTTTAAACTTTCGAAAATCCAGTTACTAGATAAGCTGTTTCAATTTTTCAAAGAGCAAGAATAAATTAAACATTTAAACAATTAAAATCCATTTAATTATATATTTTTGCTCTACTTACGACATTGCCTAAAGCGGAATAAAGTATTTGAAAATATGTAAATAACTACACTCGAATAAACAATTATGTCAATCTTTTGTCATAATGTAAAAAGTATTTCTAAGCTCCCTAGATTTGTAAATTTTTATGCATTTTTATTTTATATCACTAAGAAATAATATTTTCAACATAAATTTGAGAAGCTCTATAAATGATCTTGACCATTTTTTTATGATTCAGAAACTTTTTCATGTTAAAAATGTAAAATGCATCTGCAAAAAAATGTACAAGTTTTCATAAATGAAAATAAAACAAGACCCTTTATTTGTTAATGGCTAACATTTTCCTGATTTTTTAGTTACAAATATTTTAAACACATTACAATTTTTAAGAGTTCAGAAAATTTGGTTAAATTTATTTCAAATTTTTGATCCATGTTTTGGATTTCAAATTTTTTTTATTGTTGATCCACAAAATTAAACATTTCTTTCGTGATTTGTAAAAAATGCATGCGCGCGCGTAGCGCGCATTTGCTACTTGTCCAATTATTGAAAAGCGCATGGCGCCATTTTCGATTAATTCTCGAACCATCTCGAAATTACTCGAAACAATTTGAAACTATTGTTGACGGGAAACCCGCGTTCATGATTGAAGTTTTCATTTTTTTGCGGCTTGAAAAAAAGTCTGCAAACTTCAGGTTTGTGAAAAATGTAAGGTTATCTAAATAATATATATTCAATAATAATAAATGTAAGAAAGGTGTCCAGCATTTTGATATACAAAATGTAATTAGTAGATTTTTGTAGATTTCAAAAAGGAAGAGGCTTTTGAAGAACTTTAAAAGGCTTCAAGAAAAAAAAAACATTCTTAAAATTCCTGGAAAAATTTAAACTGATTTTTTATTTTGAAAAAGAATGGGAAAGATTTTGAAGCAAAATCTTTCAATTAGCAAGATTACAAAAATTGATTTTAAAAAATGCGAGTAAGTTTAAAACATTTCGAAATTTTTAAAAGATTCACAATTAATTTAAATGTTGAAAATATTTCAAAAGTTTTAAAAAATGTACATTTTTTAATATTTGGAAAACATTTTTGAAGCTTCTTAAGGATTTGAAAAGGATTCACGATAATAAAAAAAAAACTTCTTAGAATTCATGGAAAAATTTGAACTGATTTTTTATTTTGAAAAATTAATTTTACGAGAATATTTAAAATTATTTTAAAAGATGACAGCAGATTTTAAAAGATTGCAAAAGATTTCTAAAATCGTCATAACAGATTCTGGAAGATTTTAAAGCAATTTTTGTAATTTTTCAGAATTTAAAGAAAATGTTTGGAAATTTTTAAATAATTTTAGAAGGTTTAAAAGTTTTGGAAATATTTAAAAAAATAACTAAAAATTTGAAATAATTTTAAAAAATTTTAAACAAAATTTTAATTTTTGAAGATTGCGAAAAGAATTTTGAAGCTTTTTAAGAAGTTTAAAAGGCTTCAAGAGAATAAAAAAACTTTCTTCAAATTCCTGGGAAAATTTAAACTGAATTTTTATTTTGAAATAAATTTTAAGAGAAAATTGACAAAGATTTTAAAAGATTTTAAATTATTTTCTAAAATTTCGAAAAAGAATGGGAAAGATTTTCCAGCAAAATCTTTCCATTAGCAAGATTCAAAAATTTCAAAAGATTTCACGATAATAAAAAATATTTCTCATAATTCATGGGATAATTTAAACTGATTTTTTATTTTGAAAAATTAATTTTAAGATAATATTTAAAAAAAAATTTAACATTTCAAAAGATTTCCAAAACTGTCAAAATAGAATCTGGAAGATTTGAAGGCAAGTTTTTTAATTTTTCAGAACTTCAAGAAAAATTTTGGAAGATTTCGAAGAATTTTAAAAGATATTCAAAAGATTTGAAAGTTTTAAAAATGGTTAAAAAATGATTTTAAGTTTGAAAAGATTTCAAAAATTTTAAACAAAATCTAAATTTTTGAAGATTTCAAAAAAAATTCGAATCTATATCTGGAAAGTTTAAGGGCATTTTTTTTTATTTTGATTTTTTGTTCAAAATATTTTTAAAAAATATCATAAATAATCAAATATTTTGAGGAAAATTATTCAAAATCCTGAAACATAAAAAACTATACTTTTTTGACATATCTGGAAGCTTCAAAAAATGTTTGAATTTTCTCAAGAATCTTAGAAAAGTTATAGATTTATTTAACTTTAAAACAAATGAACAAATAAGCTTAAAAAAGAAATGTTTGGTAGAGATCTTTATTTTGTATTTTAAATTATTTATCCCCAAAAAATAATCATTTGGGTGAATTTTTTTACATTTTTTTTAAGATAAAATTTGAACTATTTGGTTGCTAATTGGTCTTTTTGGATTTAAAATTAATCTGTTTTTGTTGGGGATTCAGCTATTTTGTTTAAAAAAACTTGTATTTTTTCATGAATTAAACTATTTTTTATTCAAAATTAAAATTCTTTTTGGTTAAAATATCAACTATTACATTTTTGTTAAGAATTCATAATTTTTAGTTGAAAATTAAACTACTTGGTTAAATGTTGAACTACTTTGTTAAAAACCTTTTTTTTTGTTTTTTTAAAATTGATCACTTTAATTGAAAATTCATTTGATTGGTTGAAATCAACTGCTTTTTATTTTAAATTAAAATCTTTTTTGGTTGAAATAACAACTATTACACATATTCATATTCATCTTTTTAGTTTAAAAATTTTATTTTTGGATTGAAATTTATTTATGCACTCGAAAAAATTTTGTATTTCAAAAATTCTGTTAAAAATACATCATTTTTGGTTAGAAATTCATCTCTTTGGTAGAAAATGTACCTATTTTGTTGAAAATCCATCTTTTTGTTGAATTGAACTGTTTTTTATTCAAAATTAAAGTACTTTTTTGTTAAAATATTAACTATTACATTTTTTTAAGAATCCATAATTTTTAGTTAAAAATTAAACTACTTGGTTAAAAGTTGAACTATTTTTTTCAAAATTAATTTGTATGATGTTGAAAATTGATCACTTTAATTTGAAATTCATCTGTATGGTTGAAAATGTACTTATTTTATTGAAAATTCATCTTTTTTAGTCGCAATATCAACCATTTGCAATGTTCGTTAACAATTCACCTTTTTTGTTTAAAAGTTTTATTTTGTACTTGAAATTGATTTATTTACTTGACAATTCAAAAATTCTGTTAAAAATGCATAATTTTTTATTGGTAATTCAGCTGTTTTGTTTAAAATTTGTCTTTTTGAGTTGAAAATTCATATCTTCGTGTTAAAAATTTAAAGGTTTTGTATAAAATTCGTCTTTTTGGCTTGAAAATTGTACAAATTAATTTTTGTTTTCTTTGACTGAAAAATCTTTCTTTCTTGACGATTCATCCTTTTTGGTTGAAAATCCTTTTCTTTGGTTGAAAATGTACCTACTTCGTTGAAACGTCATATTTTTTGGTTAAATTCGACTGTTTTTTATTCAAAATTAAAAACCTTTTTAGTTAAAATATCAACTATTACATTTTTTGTTGAGAATTCATAATTTTTAGTCGAAAATTTAACTACTTGTTAAAATTTCATTTTTTGTTGTTGAAAATTAACATGTTTGTTGAAATTGTGACTTGACATACTTAAAACCTTCACAAATATTTTTTAATTTTGTCAAGAATCTTACGATAATTATATTTATATAACCTTGAAAAAATTCGAAAAAACAATCAACACAAATCTCTTATCAATTACACAAAGATAATAAACAAAACTTAACTATCTCATTTTCAAACCCTCAAAATTCAATCGTAATCCAAGAAATCCTCCAAAACTGCTTGAAAATATTCTGATAACCCCGGAAACGAACTTTCAGGACATAAAAGGTTATGAACACAATCTCCAAGATTGAAGGAAACAACTGCTTTAGTTCCAAAAATAATTTTTTTCCTTTATGTTAGATAGGATTTCACAGGGACTTCCCCAAATGTGAAAGGGGCTTAATCTTATCGAATTAACAAATGAACAAACACTGAATTCGTGGAAATGTTAATTCAAAAACGGTAAACATATAGTAAAAGTCGCGTTCGATCTGTCGTTCAAAAAAATCGATTGTTTTGGAATCCCAATTACGATAAATTGATCAATTTAGGGGAAAAAGGGTGCGCCGGTATAAATGTAGAAATAATACTTTCTTTTCTTACCCTCTTTTGCCTTTCATTCCTGATGGTTTCGTCTTTTTAATTATGTCATCCAAGCTCATACCCATGTCAGCCATAACTTTGGAATGTCCGAGGAAAAAATAAAAACTTGAGAGACGATGTGCATTTATAATTAAATGAAGTTTTGCCACGGAAAAGAGAGTTGAGAGATAAATAGGAAAAGGAAAAAAAAATATTCACTGATCAACTTTTTGGAGCGAAAGAACAAACAAGAACAAACACGAAAAACTAACACAACACGGAAACATGAATCGGCGTGGACAAAAGTTCGTTAGTTTGTCAAGTGCTGGCGCCACTCTCCAGGCGCGAAAATTTAAATTAGGTAACTTGATTTCTAATTTTGAAAATTTTAGTAACATTTTTTTTAGGAATGTATATGATATCATTTTTTTGGGGAATTTTAGGATAGTCGCTTGAAACGAGGAAAATTTTTCTCAGTTCGCAAAAATTTGTTACGCTCATTGATATTAAAAAATTCGAAGACTTAAAACTGCATTTTTAAAATTAGATTGAATTTTAAACTTTTGAAATTGAAACTTAATAAATTTTTAATTCAGATATTTTGTGGTCAAATGCTCAATAATTTACAGGTATGAATAGAATATTAAAAAAATAAAATTTGCCCCGAGTCCACTCACTAAAAATCTTCAAAATAAAAAAAAGGTTTCTTTTCCAATAAATAAAAAAAAAACTAAAACTGAAAACCAAAATTTACTCCCAACTCAATAATATTTTTTTTTTAAATCCCTCTTCCAATTAAAAGAAATTGAAAACCAAAATTTCCTCCCTTCCAACTAAAAGAAAATGTCAAAAATTAAAAATCAACATCTTCCAATTCAGAAAAAAGTTTGAAAATAAAAAGTTCCCCTTTCAACTTAATAAAAATTCTAAAAAGAAAAAATGACCTCTTCCAATTCAGAAAAAAATTGAAATCCAAAATTTCCTGCCCTCAAACTCAATGAAAATATTAAAAATTAAAAAATGCCCTCTTCCAATTCAAAAAAAAATTAAAAATAAAAGATTCTTCCCTTAAACTCAATAAAAATGTTTTAAACAAAAAATTGCCTATTCAAATTCAGAAAATGATAAATAATCAAAATTTCATTCCTTCCAACTTGATAAAAATGTTGAAAAGAAAAAAATGACCTTTTCCAATTCAGAAAATATTGAGAAAAAAAATTTTTCTCGCTTCCAACTCAATAAAAGTATTAAAAATAAAAAATTACCCTCGTCCAATTCAGAAAAAAGTTGAAAATAAAAATTTCCGCCTTCAACTCAATAAAAATGTTGAAAAGAAAAAAAGACCTTTTCTAATTCAGAAAAAAATAGCCAAACTTTCGTTCCTTCCAACTCTATGAAAATCTTAGAAATAAAAAAAATGTCTCTCTTCCAATTCAGAAAAAAATTAAAAATAAAAGATTCTTCCCTTAAACTCAATAAAAATGTTTACAAGAAAAAAATTGCCTATTCAAATTCAGAAAATGATAAATAA
>CAKNYM010049348.1:255787-273522 GCA_932195095.1 Andricus curvator
GGTATTTTGACCCGATTACGTAACATTTTTAATTTATGAATTTTCTGGACCATCAGTTTTGTATATCAAAATTTCTAAATAAATAATTTTACTTCATCATCAAATTTATTTCTATATCTTTCTAAAATTATTGATAGAAGAGAAAATTTTAATTGTAAATGATTGTTTAATAATGGGAAATAATTCTGTTCTTGATATTTCGGTACCGCACTATAATTTTTAAACTTTCTTACATTTTTAAAGAGATAAGAAAAATTAAATTATGGGCAAAAACTTATTTTTAAGAATTCGAAAAAAAATTAGAAGCTTTTTAATAATTATGAAAGATTACATTTTTTTCAAGATATCTGGAAAATTTTAAATGGTTTAGGGTTTATTTTAACAGAATAATTTCAAAATGTGTGAAAAAAGAATATGAAAGACTTTGAGACATTTTTTTAAAATTTTTCATGATTTAAAAATTATTAGGTAAACTGAATTTTGCATGGTGTCAAGAAAATGAAAAACATGTTCTTAAGATCCATGGGAAAATGTTAAATTATTTTTTTGTAATGAATTCTAAGATAAAATTGAAAAAGATTACAAAACCTTTTTTAATATTTCTTTCAATTTTTTAAAAAGTGTGTAAAAGATTTTAAAGCAAAATTTCGTAGTTCTGCCATATTACATAATTTTAGAAAACATTTGAGTAAGTTTAAGAGATATTCAGAAATTTTGAAACGATTCCAGAATAATTAAAACTTGTAAAAAAATTTTAAGAATTTTGTAAGAAAATGAAAAAAAAATTTGTTAGATTCCTAGGAAAATTTAGAATAATTTTTTATTTCGAAAAATTAATGTTAAGAGATTATTTAAAATGATTTCGAAAATTGCCAAAGAAGAATCAGACAGATTTTAAAATTTAAGACAATTTTTTTAAATTTTGCAGAATTTAAAAAAAATGCAGGAAAAATTGTAATAATTTTTAAAGATTGTAAGGTTTAAAAAGTCTGACAAGATTAAAAAAAAAAGAATTTTCTTAATATTCGTGTGCAAATTTTTAATGATATTTCATTTTGAAAAATAATCATTAAGAGAAATTTAAAAAAGGTTTTCAAACATATCAAACGATTTCTCAAAATTTCGAAAACGAGTGTAGAAGATTTTAAAGCAAAATGTTTCAGTTTGGTAAGGTTAAAAAATCAAAAAAAAAATCGAGTAAATTCAAGAAATATTTAGTAGAATTGAAGAGATTCAAAAAGAATTTTAAATATTTTTAGAAATGTCGATTTTTTAAGATTTTAAAAATAAACTATAGAAGCTTCAAAAGATTTTCAAAAAGTTTTAAGAGTATAAAAAAGTTTTCTTAAAATTCCTGGGAAATTTTAGAAGATTATAAGGGAATTTTTTTACATTTTGAATGATTTTTTTAAATTTTGAGGAAAATTGGAGTCAGTTAACAATATTTTTAGGAATTTAAGACGTTTTAAATAGATTAAAAATATTCAAAAACTTGGAAACGTTTCCGAAAATTTATCAAATATTTCTTGATTCTTTTTTGACACATCTGAAATATTCAGAAATGTTTTTTTTTTAATTTTCTCAAGAATCTTTAAAAATTATATTTATATAAATTTAAAAACAAAGATGAAAGTGCAATTTTTTTATTGAAAATTAATTTTCTTTGGTTGATTATTCAACTATTTTGTTGAAATTTCGTATTTTTTGATTAATTTAACTGTTTTTATTGAAAATTAAAATCGTTTTTGGTTGAAATATCTCCAATTAAATTACACGTTGAAACTTGGCGTTTTTTGCTTAAAAGTGCAATTTTTTGGTTAAAGTTTGATCTTCTTTGTTTAAGGATTCAACTGTTTTGTTGAAAATTCGTCTTTTAGGGTTGAAAATTCAACGTTTTTTTTTAAATTCGACTTTTTTATTTAAAAATTCATCTGTTTTAGTAGAATTTTCATTTTTTTTGGATAAATATATAACTTTCTGGTTGAAATATAATCTTCTTTGGTTGATGTTGCAACTGTTTTGTTAAAACTTCATTTTTTTAGATCAATTTAACTGTTTTTTATTTAAAATTAAAATCTTTTTTGGTTGAAATATCTCTTATTAAATCAAACGTTGAAAATTTACCTTTTTTTGGTTGAAAGTCTAAATTTTGTGGTTAAAATTTAATCTTCTTTGGTTGAGGATTCAACTGTTCTGTTGAAAAATCGTCTTTTTGGGTTGAAAATTCAACTATTTTTTTTTAATTCTCCCTTTTTATTTAAAAATCCATCTGTTTTAGCATAAATTTATTCTTTTTTTGATAAAAATATAATTTTTTGGTTCAAAAAATTAATCTTCTTTGGTTGATGATTCAACTATTTTGTTGAAACTTCGTCTTTTTTGATTGAATTCAACTGCTTTTAATTTTTAAACAAAATATTTTTTGGTTAAAATATCTGCTATTACATTTATGTTGAAAATTCATCCTTTTTGTTTGAAAATTGAACTACTTGGTTAAAGGTTGAATCACTTTGTTAAAAATTCTTTTTTTTTGAAGATTCAGAATTTTATGCTAGTTGAAAATTCATGTCTGGGGTTAAATGTTTAACTATTTTGTTGAAAATTGATATTTTTAAATTGAAAATTCAACTATTCAAGTAAATGTAACTTTTCCATTTTGAGTTGAAAATTGATATTTTTTAGTTCAAATTCGTCTTTTTGGTAGAAAACGAATCTTCTTTGTTTTAAATTTCCTCCTTTTCGTTATAAATGTAACTGTTTGTTGAAAATGCATTTTTTTGTTGAAAATTCAACTGTTTAACAGAAAAATTGTCTTTTGGCTTGAAAGTTCAACTATTTTGAATGAACTTTTCTTTCTTTCTTCCCTGAAAAATTGTCTTTTGTTGCAAATTTGTCTTTTTTTTGTAGGCATATTTATCATTTTAGTTAAAATTCATCTCTGGTTGAAAATTTGGTTAAATTTTTTTTTTTTTTTGCTGAAAATTTAGGGAAATGGATCTTCTTTCGTTGAAGATTAAAATATTTGTTTGAAAATTCGTTTCTTGGTAGAAAATTAATCTTCTTGCCCGAAAATTCGTTTTTTTAGTTTTAAAATTGGTAGAAAATTCATCTTTTTTCTTTGTTAAAAATGCAACCATTATATTTTTTGTTGAAAATTTATATTTTTCTTGAAAATTTACCTTTTCGAGTTGATGATTCAACTGTATTCTACAAAATTCGACTTTATTGCTTGAAAATTTAACTATTTGGTTGAACGTGTAACTGTTTTTGGTTGAAGTTTAATCTTTTTTTATTAAAAATTCGACCATTTTGTTAAACATTCATCTTTATAGGTTTAAAAGTTCATAATTTTCTAAAATATTCGATTTTTTAGCATACAAATTTAACTGACTTGACCATGCGGTTGAAAATTCAATATTTATTAAAAATTTAATTATTTTGTTGAGAATGTAACTGTTTTGTTAAAAAGGAATCTTTTGTGGTCAAAAATCTAACTTTTTTGGTGACAATTCGTTCTTTCGGATTGAAAATTCATCTTTTATGGTAGAAAGGTTATCTTTTTTGGTTAAAATAAATAAATTTTAATATGAAATTGTTTTATTCTGTTTCTAAAAGATTCCATTTTAAAAGTGTTACAAGATTAAAATGCTGGTCTTTGAAATGATTTCAGTAAGATTTAAAAAAATTCTATGATTTCAACGAATACAAAAGATTTCACAAACAAAGATTTAAGAAAAATTTCACAAAAATTTCTAACATTTCATAAAGATTGCAAGGATTTCAAAGATTTGAAAAAGGCCTTTACACCAGGTTTCAAAGATTTCACAAAGATTTAAAAACTTTCAAAAAATTTTAAAACATTTCGAAGATTTGAAACGATTTCAAAAGGTTTCAAAACATTTTAGAAGATTTGAATTTATTTCACTAAGGTTTCAAATAATTCAATGATTTCAACGAATAAAAAAGATTTCACAAACAAAGATTTAAGACAAATTTTACAAATATTTCAAAAGATTTGAAAAAGATTACAAAGATTTCACACAATATCGAACATTTCATAACGATTGCAAGGATTTCAAAGATTTGAAAAAGGCGTGTACACCAGATTTCTCAAAGATTTCGAACATTTGCGAAGATTTTAAAACTTTCAAAACATTTTAAAGATTTTAAAAAGGTTATCGTAAACCAGATTTCTAAGATTTCAAAAGATTTTACACAGATTAAAAATATTTTGATGATTCCAAATGAATACAAAAGATTTCACAAAGATTTCAAAAGAATACAAGAATTCCAAAGATTTCAAAAAGGGTACAGTACACCAGATTTCAAAGATTTGAAACGATTTCAAAACATTATAGAAGATTTGAAATGATTTCACTAAGATTTCAAATAATTCAATGATTTCAATAAATAACAGATTTCACAAACAAAGATTTAAGAAAAATTTCACAAATATTTCGTAAGATTTGAAAAGGATGACAAAGATTTCACAAAAATTTCGAACATTTCATAAAGATTGCAAGGATTTTGAACATTGCCAAAGATTTAAAAACTTTCAAAGGATTTTAAAGATTTTAGAAAGATAATTCAAAGGAATATAAGAATTCCAAAGATTTCAAAAAGGGTGCAGTACACCAGATTCAAAATGTTTCAAAGATTTTAAACGATTTCAATGATTTCAAACGAATACGAAAGATTTCACAAATATTTCAAAGATGTTAAACTATTTCTAAAGGTTTCAGCAAATTTGAGAAGATTTCAATGATTTCAAACGAACACAAAAGATTTCACAAACAAAGATTAATATTCCATTAAAATTTCGAAAAAATTAACAAAGATTTTAAAGATTTCAAGGATTCCAAATGTTTTACCAAAATTTAAAAATGTTCCAAAAGATTTCACAGAAATTTCAAGACTTCACAAAGATTTTAAGTACTTCAAGAGATTTCAACAAATTCATAAAGATTTCAAGATTTCAAAGACGACTGATGTTCGAAAAAAAATTAAGAATTTGTTTATTTATGGTTCTGCTTTCTTTAAAAATTGTTGGCCAATCAAAAATGAAATGGCTCATTTTTTACATCTATAACAAACGGTTATTTCATTCCTTGAAGTAAAAAAAAAGGTGACCTGAAAAAAATTGACTTCTTGACCCGGAAAACCTGGAAAAGACTTTGAATTTCTTTCCTAAAAATCGCTGGACATCCTCTAAAAATGTAGAATAGGAGAATGACAGTAAAGCTTGCCAATTTGAATTTGTAAACCGGAATTATATCAGAATGCTTATTTAAAATCGAACAAAAAAGTAAATCTGAAGTGAAAATATTGATACCTACCACTCCGAATAAATTAAAAATGCTTCTCAAATATTTTTTCAGATGCATCCAGATACAGCCCCGACTGAAGAACGAAGCTGGACTTTTATTCGCATATCGCGAAATCTTCTATCAATAATATTGCAAGTCGCTCCATTGAGGCGTTATTGGGTCAGCTTGAATTACGCACTAAACTCTCGAAAATGCAAAAAAATGGAGGACACTGCTGGACAGAGACAATATTATTTAAAAATGGTGAAGGAAAACCAGGACATTGCACTCATCACAGTATTTGAATGCTTTATGGAAACAGCTCCTCAACAGATAGTACAATTCACGATTCTCCTCAGCACTTACAACGGAAATGTTTCCTATACCTGTAATTTTTCTTATTCTCTGTTAAAAATAGTATTTTTAAAGATTCAGGAAGTTGAGCGTTCAGACTCTTCAACAAGAGTAGACTTCACGCGCTTTTTCCTTGTTAACTGATTTCAAGAAAGTTCTCCCTTTTCTCGTTTTTTCCTTTAAATGCGAACTGAAAAAACAATGAAACCAATATGAAAATCCATCTGCTTTTTGTTGAAAGTTCTTTCTCTTTGGTTCAAAAGTCTACTATCATATATTTGTTTCAGAATTCAGTTCTTTTGCTAAAAAAATTATACCATTTCATTAAAGATTTAATTATTTTGTTAAAAGTTCAACTATTTTATTAAAAAGTCATCTTTTTTTGGTTGAAGACTCAACAGTTTTGTTGAACATTCATCCTTTTAGATTGAAAAGTCATCTTTTTTGACAGAAATTTAATCTATTTTAGTTATAAATGCAACTTTTTTGTTGAAAATTTATCTGTTTTAGTAAAATTTGTTAAAAGAAATCATTTTTTGGTTGAAAATTCAACTCATAAGTTGACAATGCAACTATTTTGTAGAAAATTCGTCTTTTTGGCTTGAAAATTCAACAATCTAGTAGAAAATTAAACAATTCGGTTTGAACTAAAATTTTTGGTTGAAAAGTTATATTTTCTGGTCAAAAATTCAATTGTTTTGTAGAATATCCCCCTCTTTGGTTAAAAAAAATTGATCTCTCTTGGTAAAAAATGCAACTGTTGGTTGAAAATTATACGATTTGATTGAAAATTTAATTATTTTGTTAAAAAGTCATCTTTTTTGGTTGAAAAATCAACTGTTTTGTTGAACATTTATTCTTTTAGATTGAAAATTCATCTTTTTTTATAGAAATTTAATCTATTTTGGTTTAAAATACAACTGTTTGTTTGAAAATGTATCTGTTTTGGTAACATTTGTACAAAAATTCATTTCTTTATTGAAAATTCAACTCATAAGTTGACAATGCAACTATTTTGTAGAAAATTCGTCTTTTTGGCTTGAAAATTCAACAATCTAGTAGAAAATTAAACAATTCGGTTTGAAATTAGCTTTTTTGTTGAAAATTTATATTTTATGGTAAAAGATTCAATTGTTTTGTAGAATATTCCCCTTTTTGGTTAAAAAAATTGATCTATCTTGGTAAAAATTTCATCTTTCTTGGTAAAAAATGCGACTGTTGGTTGAAAATTATACGATTTGATTGAAAATGTAATTATTTTGTTAAAAAGTCATCTTTTTTGGTTGAAAACTTAACTGTTTTGTTGAACATTTATCCTTTTAGATTGAAAATTCATCTTTTTTGATAAAAATTTAATCTACTTTGGTTTAAAATGCAACTGTTTTGGTAAAATTTGTAAACAAAAAATCATTTTTTTGGTTGAAAATTCAACTCGTAAGTTGACAATGTAACTATTCTGTAGAAAATTCGTCTTTTCGGCTTGAAATTTTAACAATCTAGTAGAAAATTAAACAAATCAGTTATAAATTAACTTTTTTTGCTGAAAAGTTATATTTTCTGGTCAAAAATTCAATTGTTTTGTAGAATATTCCTCTTTTTGGTTTCAAAAATTTATCTCTTTTGGTAAAAATTTAATCTCTCTTGGTAGAAACTTCATCTTTCTTGGTAAAAAATGCAACTATTGGTTGAAAATTATACGATTTGATTGAAAATTTAATTATTTTGTTAAAAGGTCATCTTTTTTGGTTGAAAAATCAATTGTTTTGTTGAACATTTATCCTTTTAGATTGAAAATTCATCTTTTTTGATAGAAATTTCATGTGTTTTGGTTTAAAATGCAACTGTTTTGTTGAAAATTTATCTGTTTTGGTAAAATTTGTAAAAAAAAAATCATTTTTTTGGTTGAAAATTCAACTCATAAGTTGACAATGTAACTATTCGTCTTTTTGGGCTTGAAAATTCAACAATCTAGTAGAAAATTAAACAATTCGGTGTAAAATTAACTTTTTTGTTGAAAAGTTATATTTTATGGTAAAAAATTCAATTGTTTTGTAGAATATTCCCCTTTTTGGTTAAAAAAATTTATCTCTCTTGGTAAAAATTTCATCTTTCTTGGTTAAAAATGCAACTGTTGGTTGAAAATTTAATTATTTTGTTAAAAAGTCTTCTTTTTTGGTTGAAAAATCAACTGTTTGTTTGAAAATTTATCTGTTTTGGTAACATTTGTACAAAAATTCATTTTTTTATTGAAAATTCAACTCATAAGTTGACAATGTAACTATTTTGTAGAAAATTCGTCTTTTTGGCTTGAAAATTCAACAATCTAGTAGAAAATTAAACAATTCGGTTGGAAATTTACTTTTTTGTTGAAAAGTTATATTTTCTGGTCAAAAACTTAATTGTTTTCTAGAATATTCCCCTTTTTGGTTTAAAAAATTTATCTCTTTTCTTAAAAATGTAATCTTTCTTGGTTAAAAATGCAATTGTTGGTTGAAAATTATACGATTTGATTCAAAATTTAATTTTGTTAAAAAGTGATTTTTTTTGGTTGAAGAATCAACTGTTTTGTTGAACATTCATCCTTTTAGATTGAAAATTCATCTTTTTTGATAGAAATTTAATCTACTTTGGTTAAAAATTCAACTCATAAGTTGATAATGTAACTATTTTGTGGAAAATTCATCTTTTTGGCTTGACAATTCAACAATCTGGTAGAAAATTAAACAATTCGGTTTGGAATTAACTTTTTTGTTGATAAGTTACATTTTCTGGTCGAAAAATCAATTGTTCTGTAGAATATTCCTCTTTTTGGTTTAAAAAATGTATCTCTTTTAGTAAAAATTTCATCTTGAAAAAAAAATGCAACTGTTGGTTGAAAATTTTTCGATTTTGTTGAAATTTCGATCCATTTTGATCTTTTTGGGTTTTCGTTGAATATTTGATTTTTTTCACTTTTTATTCAACTATTCTGGTAGAAAATTTAACTATTTGGTTGAAAATTGAAGCATTTATTTCAAAATTAACTTTTTTATTGAAAATTCATATCTTCGGGTTGAAAATTTAACTGGTTTGTAGAAAATTCGTCTTTTTTGGCTTGAAAATTCAACAATTTAGTAGAAAATTCGTCTTTTTTTGGTAGAAAATTAATCAATTTATTAATCAACTGGTTTCTAAAAAATTTGTCTTTTCGGCTCGAACATTTAAAAAAAAGTTATTTTACTCTTAGTCTTCTTTTTTGGTTTAAAAGTCTACTATTATATTTTCAGTTCAGAATTGATTTTCTTCGGTTAAAAATTTACTATTTGATTGCAAATTTAATTAATTTGTTGAAAATTCAACTATTTTGTGAAAAAGTCATCTTTTTGGTAAAAAAAACTCATCTTTCTTGATTGAAAATTGTTCAAAGTTCCACTGTCTTTTAAAAAGTTCGTCTATCTGACTTGAAATTTCAACTATTGGGTTTTTGGTTAAAGGTTTTTTTTTTATAATTCGACCATTTGGTTGAAAATTCAGCTGTTTTGTTAAAAATTGATCTTTTTCGGTTGCAAATCAACTGTTCTGATAGAAATTTCGCCTTTTTGGATTGAAAATTAATCTTTTTTGGTAATAAAAAGTCATCTTGGTTGAAAATGAACTTTTTTGTTGTAAATTCAACTTTTCGGATTAAAAATTCAACTGTCTTTTAAGAATTTCGTCTTTTTCACATACAAATTTGACGTTTTAGTTTTTGCTTAAATTTTAGCCTTTTTTGTTCGAAAATTCATCTTTTTGACTTGAAAATTCCACGACTAGGTTAAAAATTCGACTATTTCGTTATACATTTAATTATTTTGTTAAAACTTTATCTTTTTTGGTCGAAAATTCACCTGTTTTGCTGGAAATTTGTCCTTTTAGATTGAAAATGCATCGTTTTTTGGTAGAAAAGTCACCTTTCTTGGTTAAAAATGAACTTTTATGTTGAAAATTCAACTTTTCTGATTGAAAATTCAACTGCCTTCTAAAAAAATTCGTCTTTTTGGCTTGAAAATTTTTCGCATAGTCTACTATTTTATTTTTGGTTCAGAATTCATCTCCTTTAGTTGAAAATTTAATTATTTTGTTGAAAATTCAATTATTTTGTTAAAAAGTCATATTTTATGTTCAAAAATTCAACTGTTTTGTTGGGCATTCATCCTTTTGGATTGAAAATTCATCTTTCTTGATATTAAATAAAAATTTATGTTGAAAATTCAACTGTCTTCTAAAAAAATCGTCTTTTCGGTTTGAAAATTAACCTATTTTGTTTCTCGTCTCTTTAGCTTGAAAGTTCAACTATTTGGTTGAAAATTCATCTTTCTTGGCTGAAAATGAACTTTTTTTGTTGAAAATTCGGGTTTCCAAAATATTTGACTTTTTATTTTAAAAACTTAACTCTTTTGCTAAAAATTCATCTCGTTTGGCAGAAAATTAATCTTTTTGGGTTGAAAATTGAACTATTTTGTTGAAAGTGAACCAATTTCGACTTGAAATCTTAGGGATTTGAAACGTTATTGAATATGGTACCTACGTTAATTTTATTTAAAAGAATTTATTCGCCTATTTTCCTGAAAAATCACCCTATTTCCCCTATTTTGTGATCCTTTTGGGCTGTGGAGTCTGTAAGATATTTTGAGAATGCAAATTAGACGATCAACTTGCTGAATCGAAATTTAATGAGAATAAATAGAATAAAATTAATTTTTTTTTGCAGTGATTCACCAAATCTTGAGTATTGTCAGTTCTTTCATCAGCATGGGATGGGCAATGGCAAGTTATCATCGCAGCATTCGTTTAGCTCAAGACGACAAAGAAAACATAGGATTCACAGGATCGGTTCTCCAATTCGTTTGGCATTTACTTGTCACCAGTAAGTCTCTCCATTTTACCAAATTTAAAAGATATATTATCGTATAATATTTGAAATTCTTCCATTTTTAAGGGTGAAAATGACAGTAAATGTTTTTTTTTTCTACAGAAATTTCATTAAGGTTCAAAATTTAAATTCGCAAATGTTTGTTTTGAAGTTTCTTCATTATTAAATGCTCAATCAAGAACGTTACTAATTTTTTAATGTTTAGTTTGTTATGTTTGTCTTTTTAATCAGATAAAACTAATTTAAAATGTACAGTTCTTAATGTTTTAAGTTTATAGATTTCACAACTTAAAAACAAGGAACGATTTATGACTCTTTCAACATCAATTAAAAAAAAGAAGTCCTTAAAATTAAAAGAAAATTAAAAGCCTTTTTAATTTTGGAAATTATATTAAAATTCCTTAAATCTTACGAAAATCCTTTTGATATCCCTTCCAATCTATTGAAATAAATAAAATTCTTGGAATCTTTTAAAATTTCCTAAAATATTTCAAATCCTTTGATATCTTTTGAAATTCTTTGAAAGATTTTAAAGCTCTTGAAAAATCCTGACAATCTTTTACAATATGTACCCTCAAATATTTCAAATCCTTTGAAATCCCATTAAATTACTGAAATCAATTAAAAAATTTTTTGTGATCTTATAAAGGAATGCGAAAAAATACTTTAAAATATTTCAAATCCTTTGATCATTTTATCAATTGATCCTCAGGATCAATCAAATAAAAACTTTTAAAAATTAAAAAAAAAATCCATTCAATTAAGTAGAATTGAGTAAATTTAGATATTTAGAAGAATTCAAGTGAATTAAAAAAATTCAAAAGAATTTTGTAAATCTTCTATGATGTTTTAAAATCTTTTTTAATATTCTGTTAAAATTAATTTGTTTAAATAAAGAATCACTTTAATTATTCCCAAGAATCTTAAGAATTTTTTTTTATTATCTTGTAACCTGTCAAAATCTTTACAAAATTTTAAATTCTTTGAAAGCCTCTAAATATATTTCAAAATGATTCGAATTTTTCCTAAAATTTTGAAAAAATCTTGCAAAATTAAAAAAATTGCCTTCATATTTTAAAAGATTTCACAGGATTTTAGCAGATTTTTAAGGAATTTTAAAGCTCTCAATGTATTTTAATATATTTTCCAGGAATGATCGTCATAATTTCACGGGATTTTATAATATTTTAGTGGATTTCAAAAAATGTATGCACGAAAAGTGAGATATTTCGTAGGATTTCAAAGGATTTATAATAATTTAGGAAATCTGTAAAGATTCCAAGGAATTTTTGAATTGTTTTCAATAATTTGAAGGTTCAAAGTGTTTTTAATATTTTAGGATAAAGAATTTTATAGAATTTCGGAATATAAGGAACGATTTTACAGGACCTATAAGGTTTTAAGATATTTTTAAAGATTTCACGGGATTTTATGATATTTTAATGGATTTCAAAGAATGTATACACAAGAAGTGAGGGTTTTCGTAGGGTTTCAAAGATTTCAAGAGATCAAATATTGTTTGCAATTCATTTGGAATTCGACTTGAATTCTTATTAATTTGCCCTGAATTCTTTCAAATTTTTATGTTTTTTTTTTTCAAGTTTTTATTTAATCAATCTTGAAATCTTTTACCTCACCTTGAATTCTTAAGCATTTCATAAAATTCTTTTGAATCCCCTTTAATTTTCCTAAGCTTATTTCAAAGTTACTGAATTCAATGAAGTTTTTTCATATTTTTACATTGTTTTAAATTCATTTGGTTTTTTTTTTTAATTCACCTTGAATTTTTATGAATTTCATCGAATTCTCCTCGTTTACCTTAAATTCATGAAATTTTTACGGAAATCAATGGAATTTTTTTGATTTTACAAATTTTTTTAAATTCATTTGCAGGGTTGCGACTTGGCCGGGAAACCGGGAACTTTATTGACCGGGGAAAAAAACGAAAAATGACCGGGAATTTAATTAAAAAATCGGGAATTTACTTCTGATCGCAGAAGAATTCAAGTTTTCATTATTTTAATAATTTTGGTCACAATTTGAAAGTTTCCTCTTCCAAATTTTAGATAAAGAAAGTACTTCAAGTAGTTTTTAAAGTAGAAGTAGTATTTCAAAGAAGAAATATTGCTGAATTTATAATAGAAAAATTTGTTACATTGTTCGTTACGAATTCATCTTTCTTTAGTTAAAAATTCAACTACTTTGTTGAAAGTTAAACTCTTTTGTTAAAAATTATTTTTTTGGTAGAAGAAACATCATTTTAATTGAAAATTCATCTCTGGTTGAAAATGTAACTACCTTGTTGAAAATCAATTTTTTTTATCTAAAAATTGAACTATTCCAGTAGAAATTTAACTATTTTGCTGAAAATCCGTTTTTTGTTGTTTTTAAGAATTAGATTTTTAACAGAAAATTTAACAATTCTATTTTTGGTTGAAAATTCAACTATTTGGTTAAAAATTGATATTTTTTATTTATAAATGAAACTAGTTGTTTGAAAATTGATGTACTTTGTGAAAAATTCGTCATTTTTGTAGAAAATGTATCTTTCTGGTTGAAAATTCATCTTTTTGGTATGAAATTCAACTATCCCAGTTAAAGATTCACCATTTTAGTTAAAAATTCATCAGTTTGTTTGGAAATGAATTCCTTTAACTGAAAGTTTGGATGTCCATTTTTGATTGAAAATTGATTTTTTCTTGTTAAAAATTCAACAATTTGGATGAAAATGTGTCGTTTTTAATTGAAAATTCAACTATTTCGTTGACAGTCCACATATTTGGTTAAAAATCGATTTTTTTTTAGAAAATTATCTTTTTCTTTGCAAGTTAATTGTCTTTTATAAAAACTCTGTTTTCGGTTAAAAATTCAAGTATTCAAGTTAAATATTTATCATTTCAGTTGAAAATTCATCTTTTAGGTTAGAAATAAAATTACTTTGTTGAAACTTAAACTCTTCTTTTGAAAATTAATTTTTTGGTTGAAGATTCATCATTTTAATTAAAAATTCATTTCTTTGGTTGAAATAGGAGCTATTTGATTGAAAACTTATTTTTTATTTAGATGAAAAAGAATTTTTAGGCGAAAATTTAACTATTTTGTTGAAAATTTGATTCTTTTCTGGTTGAAAATTATTATTATTTTTTTTTTTTAACTGAAAATGTAACTATTATTCCAGTTGAATATTCCATAATTTCAGATAAAAATTCATGTCTTTGGTTGAACATTCATTTTTTGACTAAAAATTTAATTATTCAATTTTTGGTTGAAAAATGATCTTTTTTAGTTAAAAATTCATTTTTTTTTGGGTAGAAATGAATCTTCTTGGTTGAAGCTTAATCTCTGATCAAAAATTCAACTATTCTAGTTAAAGATTCATCATTGTAGTTGAAAATTCATCTTTCTGGTTTAAAATTCAACTATTCCAGTTAAAGATTTACAATTTTAGTTGAAAATTCATCTTTTTTTGTAGAAATCAATCCTTTTGGTTTAAAATTCAACTATTCCAGTCGAAGATTCCGAATCGCCTCCCTGATTTGAATTCTTTTGAATTTTTATTGAAGTCTTATGAATTTATCCTGAAGATGTTACCCTTTGAGTGCAAAAAAAGTACCCCATGAGCGTGACAAAAAGTACCCTTTGGTACCTATATTTTATCCCATAGGGACTGTGAGGCCTGTAAATTAAAAAAAAATCAAATTGAAAACAATTAAAGTATATTAAAAATCTTAATTGAATTCAGTAACTTTGAAATGAGCTCAGAAAAATTCAAGGGAATTTAAAAGAATTTGATTAAATGCCTAAGAATTCAAGGCAAGGTTAAATGAATTTAAGATCAATTAAATAAAAACTTTTAAACATTCAAAAAAATTCAAGAGAATTCCAAAGAATTTAAAAGAATTCAGGGTGGATTCAAAAAAAAATTTCAAATCTTTGAAACCCTATTGATTTCTAACTGAAGAAGTGACTAATGACTATAAAACGATTAAAGTTAAATTCAAAGTCATTCAAATGAATTGGGAAAAAATCTTTTAAATCCAAAAAATCCATTGATTACAGTAAAATTTGAGTAAATTTGGAGGAATTTAAGGAAATGAGAATAATTCGATGATATTCATAAAAAAACAAGCTGAATTTAAAAAGCAAGTGAATTGAAAACAATTCAAATACATGAAAAAATTGATTGAATAGAGGAAGTTTGAAATGAGTTTTAAAAAATTTAAAGGGCATTCGAAAGAATTTGATGAAATGCCTTCGAATTTATGGTAAATTTAAAAGACTTCAATAGAAATTAAAAAAAAATTTTAAAATCCGTTGAATTGAGTGAATTTAGAACAATTTAAAAGGATTTAAAAGAATTCAGGATAAATTAATAAGAATTCAGGGCGAATTCCAAATGAGTTGCAAAAAATATTTGAAAATCTCTTTAAATCTTTGAAACCCTACGAAATGCCTCACTTCTTGTGAATAAATTCTTTGAAATCCATTGAAATATTAAAATCCCTTAAAATTATTAAAACCTTTGGAAATCCCTTGAAATTGTTTAAATCTCTTGAAAATGCCTTGGAATCTTTAAAAATGCCCTAAAATATTTCAAAGTCTTTGAAATCCCTTCAAACTATTGAAATAAATAAAAAATGTCTTGGAATCTTTTCAAATTTCCTCAAATATTTCGAACCTTTTGATATCTTTTGAAATCCCTTGAAACATTTTAAAGCTCTTGAAAATGTCTGGGAATCTTTCACAATACCCTCAAATATTTCAAATCCTTTGAAATCCCATTAAATTACAGAAATCAATTAAAAATTTCTGTGTAACCTTATAAAATAACCTAAAATATTTAAAATTCTTCAAAATCTTTTGAAATTCTTTCAAGCTCTTTAAAGTGCCAAGGAATTGGAAAAAATACTTTAAAATATTTCAAATCCTTTGATCATTTTATGAATTGAGCCGCAGTATCAATTGAATAAAAACTTTTAAAAAATTTTAAAAATCCATTCAATTAAGTAGAATTGAGTAAATTTAGAAGAATTAAAGTGAATTAAAAAAGTCCAAAGAATTTAGTAAATCTTTTGTAATGTTTTAACATTTTTTCAAATATCCTGTTAAAATTAATTTTTTTAAATAATGAATTGAACATTACTCAAATTACCAATGCATATTAGTATATTATATTCTCTTTTTTCAGTTTCGAGAATCGTGACCTTCACGACAGCATTTATGCTCTCAGTCGTGGGCAGCGGATTTTTCTTCCTGATTCACTGGATGTTAATGACGAGCTGGATAATCACCGAAAATCACGGCACGACCGAATTTTGTCGAAATCAAAAACGCGCTCCTCATGCGCCTCTGACACTAAAAGAACGTTTCTACTCGACCAGTTTCGCCTGCGTCCTGGGAATGATTTACACTTTCGTGTATGTGAATACCGACGATAATCCTACCTACTTTAGGTATTTTTTTTACTACAGTTTATGCATCATAGAGAATGCAATTGTCGTCGTTCTTTATATTTTGACGCCGTCGGTTCGAGCAATTTGCTACTGTTATCTTGGGTCTGGCTCCTGCTACCTCTGCGTTCTTCCACTTTTCTGTCTTCTTCCATATATCCTGGGTGTCGGAACGATGATTGTTTATTACCTCTACTTCCACCCCTCGAAACGGCAAAAGACTGTGAACGAATCTTAGTTCGCAAATTTAGGAAAATAGGCGCTAAGGCGAATCTCTGAGCCAAGTTTGTTCGATTCATGAATCTGAGAATCAATTTAAAAAATAGATTTTTTTTTGTTGACTAAAAAAAGATCTATCTTCAATAAATCGATTTATAATCGAACAATCCTACTCTGAGGACTGAACATTCCTAGTTTAATGCACTGTAAAAAAAGCTTTGATCCACTGCTTAAAAAATCTCTACCTGAATTTTGATGTGAAGTTTTTTTGGAATGTTTTTGGGTAGCATCCGAAATTCATTATTTATTGTATGTTTTTTTTATATTATACCCAATAGTTCCAAGTAAGTGGCGCTGTTTTCGCCAAGAGAGAAGTTTCTTCTCTTGTAATTAAATTGCAACTTTTTTTACAGTGTAGTTTTATAATACTCAAATATTTTTATTTTAGGTGTACTTAAGATTTTGGATGTTAGTATTAAGATTTATGACCTGCATCTTTATGATGATCTGTACAAGGGAATCGAATTTTAAGATTCGAGACAGTATTTTTGAGACTTTTTTTTATAACTGAACAGTAATGACTGATTTTTTCTATATTTTGTAACAGATTTTTACGAGATGGGTATAATTTTTTACATAAACATATCGAGTAAGCCAATCGGTGTGATAATAAATATTTGTCGAAAATTGTGCGTTTTTATTACATAGCTAGATACTTTGATAGTTATAGGAGAAGAAATAATATAATTTTTTCAGGTTTGCTGCAGGTCAGGGAAATTTAACTTCTATTTTTGCTTGAAAATTGATCGTTTTTATTTGAAAACTTAAGTATCTGGTTGAAAATTCATATATTTTGTTGCAGATTCGTTATTTTTAGTAGAAAATTAATCTTCTTGGTAGGAAATTCATCTCTTTGCTTGAAAATTCAACAGTTTGTTTGCAATTTTTAAATCATTTTTTTGTTTTGTTCAAAATCAACTTTTTTGTTGAAAATTCATACTTTGGGCTTAATTATTTTTTACTGATAATTTTATATTTCCATTTTTGCTACAACATTTATCTTTTCTAGTAGAAAATTCTACTATTTGGTCAAAAATTAATTCTTTGGGTGAAAATTCAACTATTGTTTTGAAAATTAATTTTTTTTTACAAAATTATATTCTTAAACTGAAAATGGAAAAAAAATTATTTATTCAGAATTAATTTTTTTGGATTGAAAGTTAAACTATTTGGTCGAAAATTCAACTGTTCTTTTTTTTTGGTTTAAAGTTAAACTACTTCGTTAAAAAATTAATTTTTTGGTTGCAGATTCATCATTTTGGTTGAAAATTCATTTCTTTAGATGCAAATTTGAATATTTTGTTAAAAATTCGTTCTTTTTGTTGAAAATTATTTTTTTTTTTACTGGAAATGGTTGAAAATTGATCGCTTTTAGATTTAAATAAAATGTTGTTGTTCAAAATTAACTTTTTTTGTTGAAAATTCATATTTTTCGCTTAAAAATTCATCTTTTTG